>JAJEJO010049770.1:1247732-1270585 GCA_020662805.1 Glaucomys volans
CAGTGCCCTGGTGGCCCTGCTCCTAGGTGACTCTGTGTCTCCCAGAGTGTCCGTCCACAGTGCCCTGCTGGCCCTGTTCCTAGGTGACTCTGTGTCTCCCAGAGTGTCCGTCCACAGTGCCCTGGTGGCCCTGCTCCTAGGTGACTCTGTGTCTCCCACAACGTCGGTCCACAGTGCCCCGCTGGCCCTGCTCCTAGGTGACTCTGTGTCTCCCAGAGTGTCCGTCCACAGTGCCCCGCTGGCCCTGTTCCTAGGTGTCTCTGTGTCTCCCAGAGTGTCCGTCCACAGTGCCCTGCTGGCCCTATTCCTAGGTGACTCTGTGTCTCCCAGAGTGTCCGTCCACAGTGCCCTGCTGGCCCTGGTCCTAGGGGACCCCTTCATGATGCTGTCCACACCCTGGTGGCCCTGTGTCCTTGTGCTTGAACTCTGCCCACGCCTCCTGAGGATTGTGCAGAACCTCTGAACTGCTCCCTGTGCTCATCTTTGGTTATTGCTGCCTTTCTCTCTCCCTGCCCCTTTCATCTCTCTCTACATTTTGCTCCCATGGATTGGCCTGATGAAATGGCTCCTTCCATGTTTAATAGCTTTTACTTTCATTTTTTAAACACTGTGAAGCCAGTAAGGATTAAAAGCGAAGTTAAGTAAGAAAAGGCGTCTAGGAATTTGGGGGGAAAAAGAAAGGGTTCTTTGCCTTGTTTAAGAATCATGGCCTATCTGGGCATGGTGGCACTCACCTGTAATCCCAGCGGCTCGGGAGGCTGAGGCAGGAGGATTGTGAGTTCAAAGCCAGCCTCAGCAACTTAACGAGGCCCTAAGCAACTCAGTGAGACCCTGTCTCTAAATAAAAAACACAAAATAGGGCTGGGGGTGTGGCTCAGTGGCCGAGTGCCCTGGATTCAATCCCCGGTTCCCAAAAAAAAAAAAAAAAAAAAAGAATCATGGCCTCATGTGGGAAGATGGGGAGTCAGGTGGAGCCAGCACATGGACTTGAATGGCATCTTGAAATGAGAATGGGCTCTGCAGACAGGCCTGCGTGGAACCCTGCTCTCCACCTTCTGGCAGCTTCCGCAGGCACCTGGCCTCCGTAGGCCTCAGGGCATTGCCTGTGAAGCAGTCACCTCCCAGGCTGTACCACAGCACAGCATCTCTGCCTGGTCAGAAGGCCGAGGACTCGAGTTCAGGATCACCTCTGTGAAGTCTTAAAGGAAGTGGTCATTGATCCTCTCAAGGGGTCAGGGAGGGGCAGATCTCAAGTGTGGTAGGAAAGATCTGTGGGTCCTTCTGACTGCAGCTGGCCACGTCCAGGTGGGACGCCAGCCCAGCCTCCCTCCACAGTGGGCACACCAACAGGACCAACAGGAGCAAGAGCCGTGGTGTCCATCCTTCCAGAAGGCTCTGCAGGGATCACACCCTCCCCAGAACTGCCTGGTTTTTACCTCATCCAGTTTTCAAGTGGAGAAAACTACTGGGTCCCCAGGATCCCATGCGATTGCCGAGTTGCTCCACAGGGTTTCAGGTGGTTGACCTGGAGGAGAAGCTCGACCGTCCCCCGTGCTTCCCATCGATCCGGGGAGGAGCGATCAGAGCAGGTCCTTAAATCGGAGATTTCATTTGACTAAACCATGTATTTTGAGTTTTAGAAAGTTAGCCACTGATTCTCACCGGAAACCAAGAGAAAGGAAAACCTCACCCTCAGGTCAGACAGCGTCTCAGGACGAACCAGTCTTTCAAAACCTCACTTTCATGGTGGTGGAAGAAAGTACTTGGGACTTTCTTTTCTATCCCTGGAGCACCAGTTGAGGTCACATTTGGCATCTGATTTAATTTTTCAAATTACTGCCCTTTGTAATTCCTATAAACCGTCAGTTTTATGGATGTCTGTGGCTTCCAGAAGAGCCACGTGCCTAGCTGTCACCAGATGCAGGTTTCTTCCTTCATCTCAGATGTGGATTTTCTTCCTTGGAGGACACAGCGCAGGAGGCGCTGCCACATGAGGGCACAGACTCAGGGGCGGGTTCCTTCCTCCGCAGGTGGTTCTGCTGGGAAGTGGCCTTGGCTCAGTGCTTCTCCGTCTTCAGGGGCTGTTTGGATCAGCTCGTTCTGGCGTGTCGCTCTCAGCACAGTCCACAAACCTTCACCGTGTGTCCTGTGTGCACAGACGACACCAGCCGCCTGGGCGTGTGGTACACACTATTTTGCATTTTATTCCAACTTGTGAAGGAAGCACTGTAATACCAATTTCCAGATGCTTAGCCTGAGGTCGCACAGCTACAAAGGTGGGTCTAAAGACAGTCTCTGGATTTCTTCCACAGTATTGCAGGTGAAGGACAGATTCTCCGAGTCAGATCACAGCTACCTAACGTCCTGGCGTTTTCTCAATGGTGCTCTCAATATTCTGGTTTTATTCAGAGACACATTCTGCCAAAATAGTATCAGATGACTTATTGGGGTTAGGATAGTGGTCTAGACAAGATAAAAAAGATTCCTGCAGGACACTGAACCCTCACATGCTCTGACACCCTGTGACGTGTGCGCTCTGGGAGAGGAGCTTGCATGGGGTGTGGAGGGCCTGCAGACCCCTGCACATGAGGCCCAGGCCGTCATGAAGACAGGTTTTAAGGGCACGAGTGAAGGAAACCTGGCACTGCTGTCCCAGACATCCGCAGGAGTGGTGAGGAGGACAGATGCTCAGGCAGTGCCTCTGGTGGGGAGGCGTCATTCAGGCAGGGCCTCTGTCTCTCCAAACAGCTCTTCCTGCCTCTGTCCAGGAAGGCAGGGATCCTGGGCTTTTAAAATCTCTCTTTCATTTCCATTCTGGGCCATGTCTGCCCATTCTCTAGGTGACCCAGCACCTCTGTGCCTCTTACAACTGCAGCTCATTTCCATGCTGTCTGAAATCACAAAGGTGACAGCTATGTGAACTGTCCCTCTCAAGGGCTTGCAGGACTTACAGTGGCTTCCTTCCATTCTGTTGTAGGAGAAACCGCAGGTCAGACGCCCGTGAACATCAACCCGCAGCAGACCCGCTTCCCTGATTTCCTTGACTGTCTTCCGGGAACAAACGTTGACCTAGGAACGCTGGAGTCTGAAGATCTGATCCCCCTCTTCAATGATGTGGAGTCGGCTCTGAACAAGAGCGAGCCCTTTCTCACCTGGCTGTAATTGCTACCGCGATAGCTGGGATGCAGCCGCGACCCAACATTTCCTGGTCCTCCTGAAAACAGCGAGGAGCAGGGCAAGCCGCAGCTGCACCGCCGAGCCTCCATGGGCCATGCGCCCTGCTTTCCAGGTGACCATTAATCATTGCCTGGTTTTGATTGACAGTGACTTAAGTTAAACATAAATAAATACCTTCATTTTCTGCAAGCCTGCATTTCTGTGACAGATGATGCAGGATTGTGCCTACAGAATTGGTTATGCAGAATTACTTTATTCTCTCTGCTGCCCCAAGGCTCAGCTTTATGTGTATTAGTTGAAATTTATACATAAATTGATTATAAACCATAGAAAGGTGACCACAGCCAGTGAGTTCAGATGGGCAGCTTGGTCCAGGAAGTGTGCACAAAATTTGCCCCGATTTAGTTTCAAAAACTGAGTGTATCACAGTAGTACCAGATGCTTTAAAACCTATGTAATGAGTTTTAAAACATCGTTGTGTGGATAGCAAAACCCTGCCTATGGAATGCAGCGTAGTTTTGAATCCACACTGGCTCTGATGGCTCCTGTCACTCTGATTGACAGGTCCGCTGTGTTTACCCTTGGTCATTTTACTGCAGAGCATCTGCATAACTTCGTCCCCACGGCGGGAGGGTAGCAGCAGCATCAGTCACAGTTCTTCTGCTAGAGACCTTGTGAAAGAGACCAGTTTGGTACCAAGACGAGGATTTATTAAACAAAACATTTTTTTAAATTGCAACTTGGATTTCTGAAAAATGCAGCTTAGAATTTTTTTTTTTAATAAAACACTGTAATTTTGTAGCTGATGACAAAGAGCAGCCAGATGTTCTTGATAAATCGGTGGCAACTGTATCTTTGTCTTTTGAAACTGCTGGAACATCAGGCAGCACAGATTCCAACCCGATGGCACGTGCAGGAAGTGCTGCTTTTTAAATTGGGAAGCTTTGTCAGTTTTCCCTCAAAATTTCTAGTGTTTGAAATAATCATATCTGTGAAACTGGAGGATGAAGCTGATCTCTGACTGACGTGTAAAGAAAACGCCCTCCGCGGGCACGCGGTGGAGGTGTCTCTGAGTTCAGCAAACCGGTCCCTGGGCATGTGGCCCTGCCCGTTTGTACGATTGTTTTGAAGAGGCAGGAGACGTGCATCCAGTACCTCTGTGTAAGCAGGAAGCTCTGCCTCAGCCTGAGGACGGAGAGTGGCATGTCCACCTGGCGCGTGGCCGTCCTGCACCGCCAATGAAGTCCTCAGCTATCTGATGTTTTGAACTGACATTATTTATAATCTATGAATTTAATCTCTTTTTTGAATGACATTAATAATTCAGGTCTCTAAAAGGAAACGCTCAGCTCCCGTGGGGGCTTATTTGGGGGGGGATCTTAGATGAGACCCTTTCTGACCTACCGGGATACAGAGCCGCAGAATGCGTTGATCTAGTTGGGAAGAAGGAAGTGCAAGGTGGGCTGTGAGGTGGCGAGCTGAAGGGAAGGGAGTGGGAAGGGTTCCAGTGGTGCAGGGTGAGGAGGCTGCGCCCGGAGGCAGGGCGAGCCGAGGGAGAGGCTGCAAGCTGCAAGCTTTGTGCCCGAGACCCTGTGGCAGGAGGCACAGGCGGCTCAGTGGCCAGGCTGTGGCCCTGTCCGCCAGCGCCTGCACGTGGGCAGACAGGGCAGGGCCCGCTGTGGCCTGGGGCTGGCAGGCCTGAGGATCCCTCTGCTCCCTCCAAGCATGGCCAGGCCTGAGGAAGACATTCACGTTGCTACTCAACAGAAAGGGAACACTCTTCTTTTCCTCTTTCATTAGCAAAAATTGCAAAAGGAGTTGTACATTCTTTCTAAGAAAAAGAACAAGGGACCTAAGAGAACTCAGCAGTGTTACTGTATTTTTAAAAAATATTTTTATAGACTCATTTTCAGGTTATTAAATGTAAAAGACGCAGATGCCCTTTTTTAAAGCAGTTAATCATTGATGATTTATATCACCAACTTTTAGGAGTGATTTCTAGTAAGCTTGTGCCGTTAGAAAATGCTAGGATGATTTTTTTTTTTTTTAGTGAAATTAGTTGGAACATTTATCAATGAATATAATAAATATTTTTCAGAATAAAATATGGACCCTATTTGTTTACTAATAGATAAAGCCATATATAATTTTATGTTGTTTTTAAGGCCATTAAATATGACCATTAAAGAACATTAAGGCTAAAGATCTAAAGCAAGAGCATTCTTCCTGAGGGGCTGGGGTTGGAACCAGCCTGCCGCACATGGGCCCCACCACCCGCCCCACCCCGCAGGTCAGAGCGGCGTCCGTGGCTGTGTCTATGATTGTACGTGTTGAAATCCCTCGGAAGTCATGATAAGGTGCTATTTATATTTCTTCTTATTAAGACAGCTGCCAGGATATCTAGTATTTTTATTTCAAAATTAATCAATAAATGTCACCATCTCATCCTAAAATCTTTTTAGAGAAGTCATATTTCAAAAGTGAAATTGAAAAATAATCTGAGATTTTTATTCAAGATTATTTCCCTGATAAAATACATTTTCTTGAAGCAAATAAATTATCAGAACTTATTTGTCTTTTTTAAAATATCAGTAATCGTTAGGCATGTCTCATGACAGCACTTAGGACATGAAATGCCTTTTCTCTCCCTGATCACACTACACAGGAAACTGGTCACACTGAAGTGCTCTGTTGCTGGGAGCTGTGGCCCCCAGGTAGAAAAGCTCTCTCAGAGAAGGTGACGTGGGAGGAGGAAGGCTGCTGATTACAAGTTGTGTTCTCACCACACAGTGAGAAAGTAACTTCTGGAAGTACAGCCAACTTCTGTGAAAAAAATAAGCTGTTAAAAAAAAAGAAATTGTGGGTTAATTTAATTGGGAAAAATGGGTGATTGACAGAGACGGTTTCCTTAACACTATATCCTTTATGTGCTAGTACTTTAACTTTTTAAAAATTTTACTTCTACATTTTGTAATATGACATTTGTGTGTTTATTTTTAATTTAGAATGTTATGCATACAAAAACAGTGTGCAGCCAGATTGGTCCTGAATTTTACTTCTCTGATTCTGTATAAGAAAAATAAATACAATTGGTTTCCACTTGGAGTCTTTGTCTCATTATTCATATATGTTTTTCTCACCGACATTTTGGGTGGAACTGAATTGAGAGGCTTATGTAACCTCTTGGCAGACAATGAAAGAAGGAAAATTCTGTAGGCAAATGTGGTTTTTGGCTCACATGCCTAAACTTCAACACTCTAAATGTCCACAGAATTCTGGTTTCCACTTTATTTGAAGTACCCCTGAGATAAAAAAAAATGTTTTTTGGTGCCAGGAATTGAACCTAGAGGTGCTTTAACCACTGAACCACATTCCCTTTTTAAAAAAAAAAATTGTTTTTTTAAGTTTAGATACAGGGTCTCACTAAGTTGCTGAGGCTGGCTTTGAACTTACAATCCTCTTGCCTCAGCCTCCCCAGCCGATTGTATTACAGGCATGCACCAGCCCCCTGTACCCTCTGAGATTTTTAAAAGTATATATTTCTTTAAAAAATCATGCCACTCTGCCAACAACCTCACAGAGGTGACAAGACAAAAGAGATACAGTATTCGTATTCTTGCCTGTTATTAATATGATTTGGCTTTTTGTTTTTGTTGCTCTCAAAACTAAAACCAGAGACTCAGGAGGCTGAAGCAGGAGGATCACAAATATGAGGCCAGACTCAGCTTTGTGAGACCCTAAGCAATTTAGTGAGACCCTCTCTCAAAACAAAAAATAAACAGACTTGGGAATGTGGCTCGGTGGTGAAGAGCCCTGGCTTAGATCCCCAGTACCAGAAAAATCCAAACCTAAAACCAGAATAGCTGCTCACCATTCTGCTGGGTCTGGGCGTGGGGCAGTGTGCTTGTCTGGCCTCAAGTCCGTCAGGTCCCACCGTCTGATGGTCTGTCCCCTGGAAGGACGGGGTGGGAGACACTGTCAGCAAGAGCATCAGTGGAGAGAGGCTGGCCTCTCAGCATCACAGTCTCGGTCCTCTTATTTTTCATGTTTTCCCTATAAGTTGGACTTTTTCATCATAAAAGTTGCACATGCTCTTTTGACACTTTCACTTCTTAACAATAACCGCCGTCACTAACACTTGCTGAACATCAAGTGCTGGACACGGTGCAGAACACCCTACAGACATGGCCTGAGCTGTACAGCAGCGTCGTTCCAGTACCCCACCCTTCACAGACAGACGGTGAGCTGCAGGGAGCTCAGGTCATTCGCACAGTGGGCAGCGGGCACGTCCAGCGCCTCCAGGCGTCCCCCTAGTGGAGCTGCGGAGGGTAGGGCGGGTGGTGCGCCCCGCATCACGGTGGCCAGCTGCACAATGGCACTAGCGCGGGAACACCCTCCCCGCCTCGCCTGCCCACCTCCCTCCGCCTCCCAGACAAACGGGGAACAGACGTGGGCGGGGGGCGGGGTTTGCGGCGCTAGTCGGCGGTGCTGGCGACTCTCCAGCCCCGTCGGCATGAACGTGGACGGCGGCCTGACCACGGGCTGCGTGGGTCCATACCCGCAGCCCTTCCTGGGCGCCCCGCCCTGCGGACTTCCTTCCCGGTCGCGGCTGGCGAAGCCCCCCTTGCACTCACTCGTCCTCCCCTGCGCTTCACTCTTCGAATCTGCAGGACGTGGTGGTGCGTGGTGGGTCCGCAGCGCCGGCGGGGCTCAGCCCGTCCAGAGCGGCCGGTCGTGGCCGAGGACGGCGCGCGTGCAGCTGCACCGCCGGCGGAAGCAGGGAAGCTGGACGCACTCCGGCCAGTTCGCACGGGTGCATTTTGTTATTCTTAGCTGCCGACAACGTCCTTCTGTGCGGACGTGCGCTTTGGCTTGCCAGTCTCGGCCCTGTGCGTGGCGGTGGGCGAACTGCCCCCTTCGGTGTGGCTGCGCTGGAGGACCCACTCCTGGGGAGGGATCGCGCCTCCAAGGCTCGTGACTGACTCGGTGGACTCCGTCAGGTCTTCCCCCACGAGGGGCGGTGCCGATCCACGTCCCGACGGCACCGTGTGCGGGCGCCCAGCTGCTACCGCCCCCCAGGGCAGGCCGCCCCCTCTCCATCTGGAAAGGCCTTCCCCTTGAGGAGTGTGGCTCCGTCGACGTGGAGGGGAGTCCACGACGCCCCTAGCGGTGCTCTGGCTCACCTCGCAGCTCCCACCCTTCCAGGAGTTTCCAACAGTTAACGCTGCAGCTCTGAAAGGGGGTCAGAGTCCACTTACCACATACAGACGGAGGGCTGGCAGTGCCTTGGAGGGTCCATCCTGCAGCAGGACCTTAGCCAGGGGCCCAGCGACGGTGGGCAGTGAGTTCCGGGCAGATTTCCCTGGGGATCAAGCAGAGCCTCTGCTGCCCACGGAGCGCCTCCCGCTCTTTCTCTCACCAGTTTCCCCACAGACGCACACTTCCGTAGTGAACCCTGTCTTTAACTCCTTTTCTTCCACACGATTCATCGTAGCAGGGCTTGCACACGATTCACTGTAGCAGGGCTTGCACACGATTCACTGTAGCAGGGCTTGCTTCTCGGAACCAGACTGAGATAGTCAGGCTATACAGCAAACTTAGGAATCAGTAAGAAAACAGCCTGGAAGAAATATGGGCCAACAATAGCAATACTTAGAAGATGAAGCTGAGCAGCAATTGATCTGTGACATCATCAATCATTGTTAATCAGAAATTTAGATAATAATGACATGCTGTTTCACTTACTGCAAACCAAAATTTAAAAGACAGGTAGGGTGGAGCACACCTGTAATCCTCAGCCCAGGAGGGTGAGCAGAAGGATCACAAGTTCAAAGCCAGCCTCACAATTGAGTGAGACTCTGCCTCAAAAAATAGACAAATACATAAAAAGAAAACAGAGCAGGCTGGGGATGTGGGCTGTGCTTAGGTGCCTGTTTGGGTTGGGTGTCCTGTTGCCAAAGGCTCCTGTGTGAGAAAACACAGAAAGGTTCAGAGAGCAGCAACTGGGTTACAAGAGCCTTAACTCAATCAGTGAATTAGTGGCCGGTGGGGTTACCTGAGTGGTAACTGGAGGCAGGTGGGGAGTGGCTGGAGGGGCTGGTCCCTGGGCTACATATTGCATCTCTCCGCTTCCTGATCACAGTGTGAGCTGCGTCCCTCGGCCACGCCCTTCCACGATGCTGATCAGCCTCACCCGGCGCCCCACCAATGGAGCCCGTTGTCTGTGGGCTGAGACCTCTGAAACGTGAACCCCAAGAACCTTCTCCCCTGCAGTTGTTCTGGTTGGGTCTTTCAATCACAGCAGTAGAAAGCTGACTACACAGTGCCCCTGTCAGTCTCCACACCAGGAGGAGACATTAACACACTGTGGGTGACAGTGCACATGGGGGCCGCCACTCCCACCTCCACAGGCTGGTGACAGGGGACATTTTGTTGACCCTGTGTCCCTAGCCCCTGGGCCACACAGCGTGTGCCCTGCACAGGGGATGCCCGGCAAGCGTTTCTGGAATGGATTGATTCTGGGCACATTGTGTCCCCAGAGAAGCAAGTAGGTCCAGAGGACACAGAGAAGTGGGGTGAGACAGGGAGGAAGAACTTCTCAGAAAGGGAGTTGATTAGACGAGTCTGTCACTAATAAGGGACAGGCAGGCTTTCCCGCCTGCATGGTCAGCTGCCTGATGGATTGATCTCGTTGATGAAGTAAATCTGTGAGGGCATTGGACCACGCCTGCTCGGGGCTGGCAGCTTTGCATCCCTGGTTCCGAGTCTCCCTCTCTTCCTCCCTGATTCTTTTTGGCTCACAGTGTATGAAAACTCCCACGGTGGCACTGCACGGTAAGACATGACACGTGTTTCTTAGCTCTTTCCCCCGGGGCACTGGGTGTTTCTGAGGCACCGATTAGACTGTGGTGGCCCTCGAGCTCCTGGGTGCGAGTCACTTGACCTTCACTGAGACATTTAAGGCGTGTTGTAGGTGCCGGGTCAGAACTGGGGGAGCGCCAGCATCTTCTTCTCACTGCCCAGAATAAGCTGGCGTGTGACCTGTAACACAGTGACGTGGAGTCAAGACGGAAGGACACACGGTCAGGAAGACCTTCTGGGAGGGGTTTCTGGTCACTGGAGTGAGAAGGGTCTGTAAGTCTGCCCTTAACATGGGATGGAGTTCTTCCAGGGACACCCAGAGAGTCGGGTCCTGGCTCAGACCCACCAGACTCCGCACGGGCTCCTTGGTAGGAGGGTTACATAATTGGTGGGACCCAGTGCATTATAAAGATTCAGGGCCTCGTCCTCAACTCCCTGCGAATGCTGATGGAGAGCAGAGCCTCAGCCCCCACGCGGGGCCTTTAGGCGTGGGGCCTGGAAACCGCTGGAGAAGCCAGCCGTGCACACGCAGCCTGCCGTGGTGCTGAGTGGTCTGCGTGTTCTCGACGTCCAGGGGTCTAGGTGCTGGTTCACCTGTGAGCGTGAGAAGAGGCCGACATTCACATGTAGAGACAATTGCTGACATCCTCTTCTAAAAGAACTTTCCACCAAACTTTCCAGTAGTTGGAGAGAAGTAGGTGGTCTGCGGGTGTTGTGTGCCTACACTCATTGAAATAGCTACTCCCAGATATGTTCATATATGTCTTCCTGTGTGTATTTATAAGTGTTGGTGTAAATACGAATACATATTTAAATATACATGTTCTTATATATGGATATATATTCCTATATATTATGGATATATATTCCAATATATATTCCTATATGTTCTTACACATATTCATATATATTCATATCATCTATGTATATTCATATAGTTATTCATGCATATTTATATAAATATGTCTTCATATATACTCACATACATATTCATGTTTTTTAATTTTTGGGGGGAGTGGGGTTCTTTTGTCTGTTTTGGAAGGGGGTTTTTTGATCAAACCCAGAGTTTTGTGACTGTAAGGCAATGCTTTGCCGCTGAGCTGCACCCCGGCCCCATGTTCATATACAGATTCATATATATAGTATACACATGTACTCATATATATGTGAATATATATTTATATCCATATTCATATATCCACATATTCACAGATTTACACTTCTATTCACATTCTTACTCATATGCAAATTCAAATACATGTTCATTTGAATAATCATTTGCATGTTCCTCTGCATATCATCTGCATATGCATCTGCATAGTCATGTATTCATATACACATTTACTTATATATCTATAACATAGTGGTGTGTATTCATAAATATATTTATCTCTTCTTTAGTTTCCTACATTGTGGGTTGAACTGGAATGTTCTCAAATGGGAGCTCTTCAGATGGGGGGTACAGTGATTGTCTCCCTGGATCAGGTGGAGGATATAGGGTCTGCTCCACTCACCAGGAGCCTGGAGTGGGGATATGGTCTACACGCCCTACCAGTGCTGGGTATGAGGGTATCATCCACCATGTGAAGGATGGGGGACCCACTGCCCCCATGGGACCTGCTCCCTCTCCAGATGGAGGACTTGGAGATCTACTCCTGCAATCGATTGAGGAGCAAAGGGAGCCATTCCCCATACTGAGTGGAAGGCACTGCCATCTACTTATTCACAGATACATTTATACATGTATTCACACATAATTGTCTTCTCCAAGTTTGTACTTTGGGGGTTAAACTGAAATATTCTGAAATAGAAACTCATCAGATGTAGGGTACAGTGATCAACTCCTCTGATCAGGTTGAGGATGCATGATTTGAACACACTCCCCAGATGGAGGGCATGGGGATCTGGCCCCTCATGGGATAAGGACACAGGGACCTACTCAGCTGATGGGGACCAGCACCCTCACAGCATCGAGGGTGTGGAGATCCACTCACCTCATGGTGTGGAGAGCACTGTGATCCATTCCCCACACCAAGCAGAAGGCACTGGAATCTAATTCACACACATACACACCTTAAATATTCATATACACATTCATACATATGTTTACATTCACATTCATGTTCATAGCTGTATGCATGTTCATGTGCATATTCCTGAGCATGGTTTATATGTTCACATTCCTATTCATGCACATGTTCATACACATACACAGATATTCATATACCCAGGATCAATTTCATATTCACACATATGTATATGTACACATATTCATACAGAAAACCATATACATATTTATATTCGTGAACATTAATGGTACATGTTCATATTCATACATGCATTTATATTCATGTCCATGTATACATTGATATCCATACAGATATTTATATTCATGTCCACATATACATTAATATGCATACAATGTTCACATTCATATTTATATACCATTCATGTATACATATATTCACATCCATTGTCATATCCATGTACATGCACATGTTAACGTTTATAATTACGTACATGTACATATTTACATCCATATTAGCACTCATATTCATAGTCACATGCACATTTGTATTTATATACATATCAGATAGACACAGTCATATCAATGCATATACATATTCGTACACATTTTCTAGATGCATATTCGTGTACATTCATATTCATACATAGTCATGCACATGTTCATTCATATGCATATCTTCACCAATTCATACTTTGAGGGTAGAACTGGAAAAATCTGGAATGGGAAACCATCAGCAGGACTGCAGAGAGTAACTCCCCTGATCAGGTGGAGTCACGTGGCTCTGTGCCTCTCACCAGGCGTAGGGCAGGGGAGGCCATGTCTGTCAAGATAGAAAGACACGGGACCTACCCCTGGGAACTATGCACTCACTGTGGGAGGCGTGGAGACCTGAGCCCCATCTAGGGGAGGGCAGGGGCTCCACTCCCCTGGTAAGCGGAAGGACTGGGACCTATTTCATCTACGGATGCATCTACAGACGATTCATCTCCTCCTCATGCCCCTGCAGGTGAGTCCCCACACAGGCAGATATGCTCCTTCAGAGACAGGGTCTCACTAAATTGGGTAAGGCCTTGCTAAGTTGTTGAGGCTGGTTTTGAACTCAGATCCTCCTGCCTCAGCCTCATAAGCCACTGTGCCTGGCCAGCTCCTTTCATGCTTGCCTCCCATTGTCCCAGGAATTTCCATTTTCAGGTTTGCCAGATAAGAACTTGGAAAGAAGCTGGGGATGAGCTTCTGGGGTCTGCAGCAACACTGGAGGGCACTTATTGTTGCTTGTATTCTTGATTTAGATTTTTGGAGGGGGATGCTGGGGATTGAACCCAGGACCTTGTGCATACTAGGCAAGTGCTCTACCCACTGAATTATAGCCTCAGCCCCCTTGTTGACTGTATTTTTTTTTGGAACCAGAGATTGAACTCAGGGACACTTGGCCACTAAGCCACTCCCCAGCCCTATTTTGTATTTTATTTAGAGACAGGGTCTCACTGAGTTGCTTAGGGCCTCGCTAAGTTGCTGAGGCTGGCTTTGAACTCGCGATCCTCCTGACTCAGCCTCCTGAGTCGCTTGGATTACAGGCGTGCGCCACCATGCCCGGCCTGACTGTATTCTTGACAAGTGCCGTTCTGACTGCAGTGAGATGAACTCTTACTTTTGATTTGTAATTCTCTAATTGCTAGAGATGCTGAACATTTTTTTTGTATGTTGATCGATTTCTTCTGTGGAGTGTCTGTTCAGTTCCTTAGCCCACTTATTGATTGGGTTGTTTGTATTTTTGGTGTTAAGTTTTTTGAGTCTGTTTTATATCCTGGAGATTAGTGCTCTATCTGAGGTGCAGGTGGTAAAGACTTTCTCCCACTCTGTAGGGTCTCTCTTCACATTATTGATCATCTCCTTTGCTGAGAAGAAGCTTTTAAGTTTGGATCCATCCCATTTGTTGACTCTTGATTTTACTCCTTGCATTTCAGGAGTCTCTTTGAGGAAGTCAGGCCTAAGTGGACATGATGGAAACTCAGGGTCACCTCTCTTCTGATGCCCCCTGTGGCTTCCTGCTGCTTCCAGGAAAGCCCAAGTCCCTTGACCTGGTACCCAGGGACTCCAGTCCAGTCTCCCGCTTCCCTCCCTTGCGTCTCCAGAGTGAAAGACCCTCAGTGTCCTCAACACCCCTGCACCTAGCAAACGGCACCGGCCACACAGATGCCTGCAGTGCCCTCCTGATACCTACGGGGCTCTGCCTGTGACCTTGCAGGTCACACACCAGCCCTGGTGTGCCACGTGGGCACCCTGGACCTGCCTTGAAGAGCTGCAGAGCTCTGCTCCCTGGTTAAGGCTCCACATCCACTCGCCCCTAGAACAGCACCTCCCAGGTTGTGGTCCGAGGATCCAGCGGACAACTGTGGGTGCCTTCTGCAGACAGGGATTCTGGTCCCATGGAACTGGAATCTCTGAGGAAGGAATGAGAAGGCAGGAAGGAAACAGCAGTGGTGTTTGTGCTTGTGGGTGTTTAAAATCTCCACTTCTCATTTAATCATCCCAAGAAGTCTACCACGGCCATTTTACAAATACAGAGACTAAGGCTCAAGAGGGTGAGTTAAGGTCCTCAAGGTCATGGGCCACAAACAAGAAATGGAACATGTGTGACCCCAGGCCATTAGCACCTCCAGCCACGGACCTGCTGTACCAGCCTCCTCCCCTCCCCACCTCTTCACCCATGGCCCCAACCCTGCAGCAGTGGTGGCCTGTCTGTTCTCTCCTCCTCTTTCAGGCTGGGCCTGCAGCTGCTGTGAACCTGAGCCCCACACTGCCACTCCCGTCGGAAGGCTGGCGGACCGCACACTGCTGAGCTTCCCACAGACTTGCTATTCCCTCGCCCAGTGGCCCTAGGACTAAGTCCTCCTGCCATTTAATCCCAAACTCCTGTTCAAAAGGCCTGAGACCCAGAAGGCTCGCACAGGGTCTGTGACTGCCGCCTGGCGGTCTCTCTAGGCCCAGGCCACTCCTGATGCAGTTACAGGCTAGGTCTAAGAACCCATCTGAGTCGGCCATTCTCACCACACAACACACATCCACAGAAAGCCCACAGCTGTGTGTGGTGGCCACGCCTGTCATCCAGCTACATGGGGTGGGGGGCTGAGGGTTCAAGGCCAGCCTGGGCACCTTAGTGAGACCCTGCCTCAAAAACAAAACAAAACAAAACAAAACAAAACAAAACAAAAAACAAAACCAAAAAGGTTGAGGAAATAGCTCAGTGGTAAAGCACTCCTGGGTTCAATCCTCAGTACAGCAACAGCAAAAACCAAAACCAAACACCAAAAACACGAAGCCGGTCTGCGTGGGCTTCCCCTCGGCCAGCTCTTTCCAGCGTGCTCGTCGGCTTAGAAGCCACTTCTGCCAGGACCCAGAAGCCCTGGGTGGAAAAATCTTCATTTTCTCCAAGAGGTACCGCGACGACAGGCCTCCAAGAGGAAGGCAAAGGGGAAGCTGCAGCCCAGCCAGCTCCCCGCAGGCAGGGTCCCCTCCACGGCGCCGGGTGGAGGCCGCAGGCAGGAGCCCCGGGCGCGGGCCCCCTCCCCCCGCCTCCCTCTCTGCGGTACCCGGTTCCCTCTCGGTTGTTCTCGGGTCAGCCGTGCAGAGGTAGTTCCCATCCCGCTTGTAAACTGGTACCATTCAGTGGCCGAAGTCCAGAGAGGCAGGAGCCTGGTGCTTCTTTCAACAGCACCCGAAGCTCCTCACACCTGGATCCCGGCTCAGCCGCGATTCCTGGCCGCACTGTGCTGCGGTCCCAGCCTTGACATCGTGTGCGAACGCCACCCCGTGCTCTCAGCCTCCAGCCCCACCGTATTGCAGGGCCCGTCTTAGAGGAAGGAAAACCAAAGCCACGTGCATCGGGGCGCTGGGAAGTCTCAGATCCAACAGCAGAGGGGTTGAAGTCCTGAAAGGGGCCATAGCGCCTAGGGCATTTACGCATGCGTGTCGCACACCGCTGGGTGCGCCGAAGTAGGTGCGAGTACCTGTGTGAATCCCGTCGTGGCGGCAGTGGCACGAAGCCTGAGCACAAGTTGAGTGTGCAGCGAAGTCTGCATAGACTCTAAGCTGGCTGGATCCTGGCCTGGGGCGCGGGACCCATCCCAAGGTGGGATGGCAGGGTGGCGGTGCTGCGGGGCGCCAGAGCGCTTCCCAGCCCCGAAGGCCCCAGCGGCCTCCCGCGGGTCGGGCAGGAACCAAGACAGCCCTGCCACCCGCTGGCGCGGGTGGGAAACTGCAGCTCGAGGCGTTGAACCCCTGGGCCAAACCGCGCAGGCCGGGCCAGGGAGCTGCAGCCCTTTCTCCCACTCCAGCACCCCGGCTTTGTGCAGCCCGGGGAGGTCGGGCGCCCCGCCCAGGTGCGGCTTCAGGGGTGCCCGGCTCTCCACGCCCTGCCGCCAGAAAGGCGCCTTGTCTGTGCTGCCCGGAGGGGACGCCCGGCGGGACGGGAGCCGGGTTGTAGGTCACTGCAGGGGGCACGCCCTATCCTGCCGCGGAGACTGGGGGCTCGGATGCCCCGCACCTCCGCTCTGCCCTTTCTCTTTCAGGCTCCCCACCCCCAGGAGGCGCTCACCGACGCTGGGTCACTCCCTGCAGTCACCTGGAGCCGGAGACCTGCTCTGCTAGCACTCCACTACCTAGGACCCTTGGATGCAGGGCGGCCAAGGTGATGGGCCGCATGCCACTCCCGGGGACCTGCTCTGTGAGGACTGTGCGGGATGAAGGCCCAGAATTCCCAGGTGGAAGTGCAGCTGCAGTTCCCAGAGGCCTCCGTGCTGAGTGCTGGAGTAGACAGCAGGAATCCTGAGGACCAGGGCAAGCTAGTGGCTTGCAGGTCCCATGGCCCTCCTGGCAGGGGTGTGCCGCAACACACTGGACTACTTCAGCTCCCAGGGTCCTCCACGGTGAAAGCTGAACTATAGTGAAGGTTCATGGAAAATAAGATTCCTATACGATAACTCCCCAAGAAAATGGGGTGTGGCTCGAGAAGTGGAAAGGAAATGGGCTGAACATTAAACCTCTCCCAGTGCATTCCTGATAACAATGAGCCCTAAAGGAAAAGGGCGGATATGGAATGCTAGGCCCTACACCTTGACCTTCCCCATGTCAGCCTAGTCCTGCCTCGGCCACCCTGTAGCTGGGATTAGGGGCGCGGGCAGTCACTCTGGGGCTCCTTTCCTCCTTTAGCATAGGTAATAACTACCTGCCACGTGCAGCACTTCTAGCCGCTGTTAGAGCAGGTAGCGGTAGTGAGTGGCAGAGGGACTACTGCCCCCGGATTCAGGATGGCGGATGGCTACTCAGGCAGGCTGTCATTGCCGCAGGCCCTGCTGCAGCCTCAGTTTCCCTAGATGGAAGGCTGAGTTTGGCTCTGACCTAGCGCCCACCAACGCTGTTGCTCCTCGCCACCCATGGTCCCTCCTGCCCCCTCCTCCAGACCTCACCTATCCTCCAGACCCTGCACCCTCCTCAAGCTCCCACCCTCCCAACCTCCTCTAGACCCCACCCACCCGGACCCTGCCAGCCCTCCTACTCTACCCCCCCCAGCCCCCCCCCCTTTTCTAGCCCCCAACCACCGGCCCCGCCCCACCCAGCCTCCACCCTCCAGGCCACACCCCTCTTCCAGACCCCGCCCACCTACTCCACCCCTCTTCCAGACCCCACCTCACTGGGTGAGGACCAGCTGCAGCCTGCTCAGTGCTATTGGCTGGATGTTTATAATGGGTATAAAATAATGTCTGTTGTATAAACATTGACCTCGTGCATTGGATGAAAAACCCTAAGTATATCAGCTTCAAAATACCATAAAATAAATTTAGGAAAGTCACTTCTTTCTCTTCTTTTCTCTAGATCATGAACACTTGAAGTAAAATCAGAATTTGTTAAAGGTCAGGTAACACTCAGCTGTGAGCCCCGATGATCCCGGGGTCTTCTCCAGTGGGAGACCTCTAAGCATCAGTTCGAACTCTCCTATGTTACTTGGTCGATTTAGAGTTTCCTTATTTTAGAGTCATTTTGCAACATCTGTGTTTACTAGGACATTCCTCAGGTCCTCTGGATTTCCGGTTCTGTACAGTAGGTTTCTCCTGCTCAATTTTTAATTTCTCCTCTCACTTTTAATAGAATTCTTAGTCTTGTAAACTTCTGTTATTTTTCATCAGTAATATTTAAAAATATACTTTCAGCTTACTTTGGTTTTGATTGAGAGGATTGTCTTTTTGGAAAAGTCTCATGATACTCTTGAATGATTTTGATTATTTTCTGCTTATTAAGACATCTTTGGGGGTTACGTGTGCAGCTTGGGGCAAGAGCACTTGTTTAGCACGTGAGAGGCCATGGGTTCCTTCTCACCATGACACACACATGCATACACACACATGCACACACAATACACTCACACATGCACATGCACACACACATGCTCACTCTCTCTCTCTCACACACACACACACACACACACACACACGATGCCTTTGACAGGCCCCCAGGGTCAGAGGTGTCCAGAGGCGTTGTTTAAAAAGCTCATGTATTTACACACATACACACACTGCAATGTCTCCTCCAAGTTTTTTTTTTTTTTCCTTTTTGCGGTGCTGGGGATTGAACCCAGGGCCTTGTGCTTTCGAGGCAAGCCCTCTGCGAACTGGGCTATATCCCCAGCCCTCTTCTCCAAATTTGATAAAATTATTTAAGCAAAAATTTCCAATGAGCTTTAGAAGATAGAAACAGGATGATGGTATTTTCAATGCCAACTATTGATGCAGCATGCTGCCTAAAACCGTTTCAGATGAAATTTCCTTAGGACTTAATACAACATGTAAGAGGTGAGTCAGTAGCTGCTTTTTGTAATTCAGGTACATTTACTGACAATAAGCTTTTAAAAACAGACCTTCTCTACTTTTCACATTTGGAACGCACATCCTCCTGGCTTATTAAGGTTCTACGTTCATCGGAGAGCCCCTCTCTCTTACCCCTTGCGAGCAGGGGCTGGGCCTTCTGATGCGCACACCTTGGTGTCCTCAGAAATCATTGCTGGAGAACACAATCAAAGTGTTTCACCTCTGTTCACAGTATCATCTAAAAATGCGCCGATGTGCTTTTGATTTCAGAATTTGAATTTCTTCTTGAGATCATGCGTTTATTGGTATTCAGGGTTATTTCACAGGGAAGTGCCACGGTTACATTTTATCTTGATGTCGGTGCCCCTATGTGCTTATAAATTGGCTTTCAGAATAGGGTCGAGTTTCCTTCATATTTGTTGGACTCATTATAAAAGTAAGTATGCTTTTTATTATACTTAAAGGGTTGTCCTAATTGAATTAGTAGAAGCAGAGGTTAGACACGTTGATACTGTGAGCCAAACAAAGTGCAGGTTGGGTCGAATCGTGTGGGGAGGTTGAGGTCATGGCTCTGCCCTGCTCCACACCTGCCGTGGTTGTCTATGATCAGATGTCTGGCCTGGAAAATTTTTTGGCACTGCCTATTGAACCCAGGGACTTAAACATGTTAGACAAGCAATGAGCTGCACACATCCCCAGCCCTTTTATAAATTTTATTTTGGAATCAGGGTCTTGCTAAATTGTCAATGTAGGCCTCCAATTTGCGATCCTCCTGCCTTAGCCTCCCACGTGGCTGGGATTACAGGTGTGCTTCAGAGTGCCCGGTTCCTCCTATAGGATTCTGATGTCAGTATCACATGTTTCCAGTGCACTAATAATTTCCTAAGCCAGACAGAGAACACTCTGCCTTCACCCCTTTCTTATCTGTAACTTCTCACCTCTCAGTGAGAACCCTGGCTCCTAGCTTCTGCCATGTAGTTAATTCATTGTTCACTTATGACCAATGAACTCATTGTTGCTCCAGATTATAGGCTGTGACATAATAAGAAATACACATTTTCCTCCCACTCCAGCTCCTGGTGCAGAACTCCGGGAATCCTGACCCTTCCTGAGTGACAGAGGTGTTAGGATCATCTTTTGTTCTAATATTTGTTCTTTGAGTTTGGTTCCTTGTTCAGAGCTCCTCCCTCCTGCAGAATCTCTTGGCAGTAGGAGGGTCTTTTTCTGTAATAAGGACTCTTGGTGGGTCTCTAAGACAGCTTCAGGACGAAGGGTGGTCATGAGGAAGACCAGGTGATGATTGAAAGGTTGGAACTTTGAGTCCCCACCCCCTCCTCTGGGGAAAGAAGCTGGAGAGTGAGTTAATGATCCATCATGCCTCCGTGATTAAGTCTGCACAGAAGTCGCTGAAAAGTTCAGAGGGTTTGAATTGCTGGGCACAACCATGCCCAGGGAGGGTGGTGCTCCCCAACTCCATGTGGACAGCGGCTCCTGCACGGGGACCCTCCGGGGCCTCATCCTGGGCATGTCCTCATGGGACTGTAATTTTGTTTTTTCTAGACCATCATCAACATTGGGCCACACAGCCTGCTGCCTCTTCACCTGGCTGCGCAGCAGGTAGGACTCCTCCGTCTCTGTGCAGGTTGTGGTCCATTCTTGTCCACTCCGTGCTGGCCGTGCCTTCAGCTATGGAAGGGAATCCTGATCTTCCAAGTCTCGTCACCACCAGTGGATCTGCTGTGTGTAAGGACATGGTGGCTCTGGTGAGGCCCTGGCTAATGCAGGTACGTCACATAGTGAGAACGTTGTCTTGGGAAGGACTGGCACGCTGTCCTCCAGAGGCCGCGCCATGTGTCCCTCGGGCACGGCCGTGGCTGCTGGGGTCCCTGCGGCTCCTGGTGCGCTGCGGTTTCTTGGAGCCCGGCAGCTCCAGCAGCAGTGCCAGGCCCCTCGCCGTCTTGATCTCTGGTTCCCTGATGACCTGGGGTTCTGCAGCGTCGTGCATGACCACGTGCCATCTTCATATTTTCTTTGGTCATGTGTCTGCTCAGATATTTACCCATTTTACTTGTGTTTTCAGTTGTTGTTTTTAAAGAATTCTTTGTGTATTTTGAATCAAAAATTCCTTTTCAGAAATGTGTTTCTAAGTAATTTATCCAGTCTATGGCTTGTGTTTTTGCTCCCTCTTTCATAGAGGAGAAAATTCAATTCTTTTGTTTAGTTCTGGGACCTGAACCCAGGGCCTCACACGTGCTGGGCAAGTGCTCTACCCTGGTACCCTCTATCCCTTCTGGATCTCCCAGATTGGGCTCGAGTTGCAATCCTCTGCCTCAGTCTCTTGAATAATTGGGACTGTCAAGTGCAGCACTGCACCTGGAAAATGTGATTTTATAAAGTGCACGTTGTCAGTGGCTTTGGTAGCGTGAGCTAACTCGTCACCAAGGGCTGGGGACGCTGCTCAGCAGTGGAGAGCTCGTCAGCCTGTGTGGGGTCTGTGTTCCACCCCCAGCACCAGAGCGCGCGCACGCGCACACACACACGTGCGCACACACACACGCACACACACACCTTCCTCGTTGTCTACCATTACAAAGATTTTCTTCTGTTTCCTTCATGCATCTGTTTAGTTTTCTCAAACTTTAGTTACAGACTATTATGACAACCTTCGTAGGAATTCCAGTTTGCATCTACATTCATTTCACTCAGTATGGTTTCCAAAACCTTGTTGAATCCCCCCTTTTTGAAAAACCATAGATAATGGGTTTCATTTCAGTTTGGATTTCCAAAATCATGGCCTCCAATACTCTAGATGGACTACTGAATTTCATCCACTTCTCAGGAAACCCAGGAGGGGGTGCCCATCGCACCCCTGAACTGCAACATCAGCACTGAACCCCAGCAGCTCCCAGAGGGTGCGGGGCCTCCCCAGATGGGCAGCATCCCTTCTCCTGGCTGTGTGATAAGGCCAATGTGGCCTCCAGGTGCAGCCTCCAACGCTACTGCATTATCCACAGTGGCCTTTGGTGATACTGTGTCCATTAGCACGTGGCACTAACACAGTGGCACAGAGTGTTCTTGAACACTCATACCACAGCTGCCACGTGGCCTTTAACAGTAACATAGTGTTCACACCGTGGCCTCTACAACTAATAAAATATTCACAGTGTGTCCTCTAATACTGATATAATAGCCGCCCTGTGGTCCTCAATGTCAATGTCACACTGTGGCATCTAATGCCAATACAATATCCACACCATGGCTGCTGATACTAATGTAATGGTCACACTGTGGCCTGGGACACTAAAATGACATCCACACTGTGACCAGTGATACTAACACAGCATCCAGACTGCTCCATCCGGCACTAACTGAATCCCTCCCCCTGTGCACTCTAATGTGAACAGTCTGCTCGCTCTCTGGCCACTAACCCTATGTACTGACCACATGGAGGCCTGTAGGACTCAGGCGCTACTAACACAACGTCCACACAATAGCCAAGCATGGCGGTGCACCCCTGTGATCCCAGCAGCCCGCAAGTTCAAGGCAGCCTCAGCAACTAGTGAGGCCCTGAGAAACTTAGCAAGACCCTGTCTCAAAATAAAAAATAAAAAGGGCTGGGAATGTGGCTCCGTGGTTAAGTGCCTCCGGGGTCAATCCCCAGTAACAAGAACAGCAAAAATATAAGTGTGTGTGTCTGTGTATGTGTGTGTGTGAGAGTGGGGTGCTCACTCCTGTGTGTGCGTGAGGGGGTGCTCACTCCTGTGTGTGTGTGTGAGAGTGGGGTGCTCACTCCTGTGTGTGTGTGTGAGAGTGGGGTGCTCACTCCTGTGTGTGTGAGAGTGGGGTGCTCACTCCTGTGTGTATGTGTGAGAGTGGGGTGCTCGCTCCTGTGTGTGTGTGTGAGTGGGGTGCTCACTCCTGTGTGT
>JAJEJO010049772.1:0-98286 GCA_020662805.1 Glaucomys volans
GCCCGCGCGTGGCCTGCCGTGCGGCGCGGGTGACGGGGCGCCGGGCCCGGCTCCCCGCGTCGGGCGCGCGGCGTGCGTTCCGGGTTCGCCTCCGGGGCCCAGAGCCGCGGGAGGGGGACTGCGACTCGCCGGTGTGCGCGGTGCGGTCCTCGCCATCGGCGCCGCGTCCGGGAACCGGCCGCGCGTTTCTGGGTCTGCGCCGCGTCAAACACGGCGGTGGATGTTGGCGAGCAGGTGGGGCGAGCGGCGTTGATGGCAGGTGACGCCGGGAGAAGGGCTGCTTCTCCAGTGAAGACCAGACCCGGCCGGGGTCCGCGACGCGCGGCGGCACCGACCGTCCAGAGCGCTCGGCCGGTTCCTACACCCCGAATTTAAAGGGACAGAAATCCCTGTGCCTTTGCACCCTGAAGGTCAAATATTCGCCCATCAGTTACTTTGGACGGAACCATTCTTAAATAGGTCTTGGGAGCTTTGCATCCTAGATTCAATCGCCATACTTGATAAATTACGGATTTTCAATAATTCTGTACTCCTTCAGGTTGGGGTATAATGATTTTTAGGGAAGCCTATTTTCACTAAAGGAAGGCCCAGTTTGGCCATTGAAACATTGAAAGGGGGGGGGATGTTACTTTTAAATACTTGGTTCCATAGGGGGTGGAATTAGAGGTTTCGGTGGTTTTGTGTTCCTTTGTTTTAAAGTACAGGTTTTTAATATGACGTCATGAGGCAAATCTATTATCGTATAAGTTGGAAATATTTAAGAATATTAAATGAATATTTAGTACTTCGAAAGCAATGAGATCGTTTTTTATTTTGCATTGTGTGGAAAAGTACTGAGCCGGAGCTTTGTCCCTGTTTTGGTGGCATTTGACATGGAGTAGTTAATGGCGTTGGAGCCAGTTTTGTCATCTGTGAAATGGGAAGAATGAGGACACCTGTCTCACAGGATAGTTGGGATGGTCAGTGAGGGAAGATATAAAATAACTTCATCCACACTTAGACACTTTAAAATTACTGGATCAGTGCTGTTATTTCTCAGATTCCTCTGCTTGGCTTAGAGCTTTTGGTTCTGTCTGCAGGCTCCTCCCACACCTTCCTAGGCACACTTTGCCTGGCTGCCAGAGTGCCCCTTCCTAAAGGCATCTCAGCTCTTGCCAGCCTCTGGCTCAGCAGGCTTCCAAGAGTGCCTGTGGTTTGGAGCTTAAAGTGCAGACACCCCAGCATCACATCTAAGGACCCTTACAGTACTTGTCCTCTCTGACCCCTTTCCACATTGTCCAGCTAAGTAATACAGCTCTTGCTTCTCTGATCACACTGTTTTGGTCCTTCTTTGCTCATATTCTTTCCTCTGATTGGTTTGCCCTGACTCACCCCAACCTCCTTCAGTTTTTAGAAGTTCATATCAAATGTGTCTTTTCTCAAGCAATTTGGAAGTGGTGTCAAAATGAGTTATTCCTTACTGCAGTGCTAGTTTTCCATTTCACTTCCATTATTGTTTCTATTTACTAGTCCTAGCCATCTATTCACTTCCATCATTTTATATTATTTATATTAAACTCTGACTGTGGTGCCCGAGGTGTCAGTTTACCCAACACCTTGTAAGCATATGAAAGTACTCAAATATTTTCTAAGTAAAATCAAACATGGTAATCCACCTTAAAGAATATATTAACATTGTCAAGTGTGTTAGGAATGTAGTTTCACTATGTTGAAGATAGTTACTGTTTAAAATATTTCTTTGCAATTATTTTTGGCCCCTCACATAATGTCATAACCAGTGATATTTTACACAAAATGAACCCATTCATTTTCCCATCTCACCTGAACGCTCAAGGTCTGCACGGTGGACTGAATGAATCTCTGCAGCATTTCTTGGGTAGAGAGGACCAGAGCATGAGTTTTAGAATATTCTATAAACTTAAAAGATGACATGTTTTTTGTTTAGTATTTTTCCTCTTCTGAAAATTTATTGTACTCATAAAAAGTAATTGTTTGGGGGGATTTATTAAAAGAAAGCACTGAATTGGAAAGACCAGGTTTGCCACTTGGCCCTGGTCATTGAGGGCCCGTGTGCTCATTCTCTCTTGGCCTTTGGCCTTCAGTCAGTGTCCTGTGAAAGAGAGCAGTTCTGTGCTCGTGCTTTTTGCTCTCTAGCCCTTGGGGTGGTGAGGCCATGCTGCAATCCCTGTGCAGGCGTGAGGTAAGAAGATGTCTTGCTTCACAGCATATTTGTCCTCATTACCCAGGCAGGAAGCCTCAAAACCTTCCCTCCTCAATGACCAGATTTGCACCAGATCTGTGCTGTCCCCTCCCCCCTCTTTCCATCCTGCCTTTCCTCCTTCCTGGTTCCTCACCCCACTCCCTGAGGCAGTTCCCACCCCTTAGGAAGATGGCTACTGAAATCCTCCTAACTGGTCTCCCTTTCTCTGGTCTCTCTGCTCCTCCTTTGTACTGTTACCTGCTTTCTTCAAAATATACTGTGTCCCGACCCAGGTCCCTATCAGCACCAGGGTCTCAGCAGCCCCACCACGGCACACCTGAGGGTGTTCTGTTGGTCATGCTCACCTGGGGTGCCAACCATCCATGCCTGCTGCTGGAACAAGAGGTGACTGATCAGGAAATCGCTGAGGTCTTTGCTGCATCTCTTGTTGCCGGTCTTCTTGTCACTGATGCCTCGGCTGTTTCCACAGTGGCCCATGTCCTTAGTCTGCACTGCCCTTCCTGCCCTGCTCTTCCTGTCAGTATGCTGAAAACTCACGCTGCTCCTTCCACTCTGTAACCTGATTTCCAGAATTAACTCCTCATTACTGTTCTCCCACACAGTGCGTGACTGATACTGCATCTCAGGTATTTTTTCCGTGAGACTTTTTAGTTTATTTGCAGGGAGACCTTTCTTAGATCTCAAATTCCTTGAGGAAAGAGGGGAAGATCCTATTCATTGCTGATTCACTTTAGTGTGCAATGTCCTTTACATGGTCCTCATCTGGCAAGGTCACAGGAGGGGTGGGGTTGGAATGTCTTTCTTGGGAACTTTGTGAATCCACATGACAGGGACAGTCACACAACAGTCTGTGGGAGCAGGGGCCAGCATGTAGTAGCCACTCAGTAAGTGGCAGCTTTTGGCCATTGGTGGAGTGGCTGTAGAGCACCCTGGAGGTGGGGCAAGTTTTGATTCTGTATGATAGTTTGTTTTCTAGGAGTGCTCACTGATTTGTTTCTGGCATTTGTACGTAAAGATAGGAAACATCTGTTCTCTGAATAGCACCTACATTTTTCCTTAGTCTTAGGAGTATAGTGGAGAGGGCTTTTGCATGATTTGTAATGGTGGTCCTAAATTATTCTGAAGGCAGGCAGACCTCTCTGTAAGTGCACGGGGTTTTTTTTTTGCATGTGGATTAAGAAAGTCGTAGAGTGGCTGGGTTTGTGGCTCAGTGGCACTTGCCTAGCATGTGTGAAGAACTGGGTTCGAATCTCAGCACCACATAAAAATAAAATAAAGGTATTGTGTCCATCTAAAACTAAAGAAAAATATTTTAAAAAAAAGATGTAGAAAATTGAAGTTGTCAAAATTTTACATATACATTTCTTTTCAGTAGAGCAGATGTTTTCACTTTAATCTTACCTCTTGTAATTATTCATTGAACAATAGAATTTCCCTGTGTAGGATGTAGAATGGCTGAGGAAGCTATTTCTGACATCTTCTTCAGAACCCCTCCCTGTCTCCAGGCTTTCTGCAGACCCTGCTCTTCTGTTTTGTCAGCAGTCTTGCCTCCTGGCTGGACATGGAGCAGATTGATGGGGAAGACTGGATTTAATTTTGAAGCTTCTAATATTTGGTTACTGTATTTAAGTTTCTATGTGTTACTGATTGTGTAGATCCTCAAACTGAACAGGTTGTATCCAGAGACATATAGATGGCAATTTAACTTACATTGGCTATATTTACACTTATCAGTTTTTTCCATCAATTCCATGTTCCTAATAAATCTCTTAGAACTTGCTTCAAAGATTCGCACATGATGGGATTATCTCAGTGGTGAACTTCATATTGCTAGTGTCTATGTTAGAAATGGAAGACATTAGGACAGTTAGAAGATGAATAATTGCAAAAAATGCTTGAGAATGTGTTGCTCTGTGCGCATTTCCAGCTGGAGTGGGAGGAACTTGAGTTTGGAGAACACACAGGTGCTGTGTGTGTGTGTGTGTGTGTGTGTGTGTGTGTGAGAGAGAGAGAGAGAGAGAGAGAGAGTGAGACTGTGTCTCGTGACCATAAGAGAAACTAGCCACTGTCTCTCTCTCATCTTTATGATGGTAGGGTTGAGGGGGGTGTTGCCAAGTAATAGTTAAATAAAGCTCGCCAGTCTGGAGGACAGATGCTGGGGATGAATCCATGTGGGGCAGTGGGCATCCCCTCTCACAGGATGGCTGGACAGCGCTCCAAAGAATATTCTCCCTTTCAGCCAAGAATTTGTTTCTAATTCCATTACATTTTCCAAAGCACCTTTGGAATCTTCATAGCCAGTACATAACTATTTCAAAGTTGCTTGCCAACTTTGGAAATTTATTTGAACCCCTTTTTTGTATTTTTCTTTAATTACTAGCCTTTTCTTGGATATCTTATTAGCATTTTGCTCCTCATTAGCATTTTCCCTGAAGATCATAATGGAGAGAAAGTTGAAATTGAATAGATATGTTTTTGATCCTCTGCTTTGGGCTTGCCACTGCTTTCTTTGATCACCACCATAGGTAGCTGAATAGGAATTGTAATTTTTTGAGATAGGAGTCATGCTATGTTCCTCAGGCTGGCTACTTAAACTCTTGATCTTCCTTCCTCAGCCTCCTAAATGGCTGGAATTGCAGGTGAGTGTTGTGCCCAGCTTTATAGTTTTGTTAATACTCTTTTGCTAGGACCATTCCAAGGAGTTCCTTGTTTTAATAAACTTTAAAGTTTAAATTAAATCTGTTAAAGGATGTTTTGTATGTTTTTTTGTCAGTTTTTCATTACTATCATGAAATACCTGAGACAGGCTACTTATGAAAAAGCGGTGTATTTAGCTTACAGTTTGGGAAGTTGAAAGTTAAGATGGGGCAGCCCATTGGTGAGGATGACAGGTGGCATCGCATCGTGGCAGGAGTGTGTGCTGTGGGCAGCCACTCTTGAACCAGAAAGCAGTGAGAGTGGGAGAAGTCAGTTTTCCTCCTTTTGTTGTGACCCAATTGGGAGAACTCCTGACTCTTTGTAGGGCAGTACCCAAAGATCTAAGGACCTCCTATGAGGTGTCACCTCTTAAAGATTTCACCATCTAGCAAGACTGCCACCCTGAGGATCAAGCTTTCGTCATGGATCTTGGGGTACACTCAGACTTATCCAAACCATAGTATTCTGCCCAGACCTAAGGGCTTCATGTCCATTTCACAAGTGCAAAATGCATTCATTTCATCCCCAGTAGTCTCCAAGTTTTAACTGTTCCAGCATTGCTCTGAAGCTGAGAGTCTCATCTGAGACTCACAAATTCTTTCACCTGTGAGCCCCTATTTAAAAAAAAAAAAAAAAAAGGTTGCATACTTCCAAGGTAAAATAGCAGGACAGGCACAGGGTAACCATTCCTATTCCAAAAGGGAGGAATAAGGAAATAGAAAGGACTAATCACTCCAAAGCAAGTCCAGAGCCCTGCAGGACAAGCACTGGATTCTGTAGCTTTTGTGCACCATGCAGTGGCAGGTGAGCCCGGCCTTTGCATCTCTGCCCTGTGGCCCACTGTGGCAGCTTTCCTGGTGGGCGGTGCACACTGCAGGCCACTCTACATTTCTAGGGTCTCTGCAGTGTGGTTTATCAAGACAGTGTTTTACATGTAAGTAGCAGTTAGAAAGTCTGCTGTTAGAAAGATACACAAGTTAAAGAAAATCTGAAGATGCAGTAAATGTAAAATGGAAAGCTAGTATCCTCCTTTATTCCCTGCCCCATCCTGTACTTATCTTCCCTTGAAAACCACTGATAAGTTTCTTGTATATCAGGAAAAAAGCTGCCTAAATATTCTTTTTAAAAAGGAATCATGATAGAGAGCATTCTTGTGTTATGATTTAAAAAACAAAAAACACAATTTCTGTGTGGGAGTGGTTTCTACATAAAACCAGATCTGCTTTGCCATGGTTTGGTTTGTTTGGTTTGGTACCGGGGATTGAACCCAGGGACACTTCACCACTGTCACATCATCAGCTTCTTCATTTTTTATTTTGAGGCGGAGTGTCACTAAGTTGCTTAGGGTCTTGCTGAGTTGCTGCGGCCAGTTTCAAACTTGTGATCCTCATGCTTCAGCCTCCCCAGTCGCTAGGATTATAGGCGTTGTGCCACTGTGGCTGGCTCACCATGTTCCTTTAAAACTGTCGCCTATTCCATGGTGCGGATTAGCCAGAATTTATTTAAGTAGTTGATGGGTGAGTTTCTGTGTTTTGTTGTTGTATCTGTGCTATAGCGAACGCTCCTGTATTTTCACCTTGTTGAATTTTCATGAGGAACCTCCTTACTTTAAGCAGCCCTGAAAAAAAGAAAATTGACCAGCAAGCTTCTAACTTCTCTGAATTATCGTGTATTGTGTTATAAACTTCTCATCTTGCTCTGTTTTAATGATTTTGAACATTAGGCTGGATATTTCTTCCCTGAGGTAGTCCTGTGATACAATGTCATATGATTGAGGAAATACAACTTCTTTGTGTTATACATTGAATATTAGGTCAATAAACCCTGTGAAGGCCCAGGTCCAGTCTGCTTCCCGTACAGTCACATACTACCCCTGCTTGGTTTAGTGATCTCCTGCTACAACCTTGATAGTCATTTTTTCACCAGAAGCCAAATTATCATTCTCCACTGGGCCTACAAATTATGTAATCATTCCTGGAAAACTTTCTGAAAAAACATGTAAGACACCCCCCATCCTCTCACCCCCTAATCCTGTTTCCATAATGACTAACGTTAACAATGTATTTACTTGGAGACTCTGTATACAATGTCTCTTTAAATGTCCCAGGCCATATTTGAGTATTTTAAAATTAAAACAAGCATAGTATTAATTTGAAATCCATGGAAAGTCAGTGTTTATTTTCTTGGAAAACTCCATAATAGATCATAAATGCCACAGGCCTTAAACTTAAGGGAAAAAGGCTCTAAAAATTAGTTGTAAGAAGTTGGTAGTAAACTACAGTTTCAGGTTTGTATTGGTGTTGTTTTTTTTTTAAAGAAATATTAAAGTTGAAGTTTTAGAACTTAAGTTTCACAGTGTTGAGATGTCCGTCTCTGACGAGATGTCAGTTTGTAAAATGAAGTCAAAAAAACCATAAACACAGCATAGGTAAGTTAAGAGTGACAGTAAGGTTTATTGTCAGGCTTGGTGGAAAGAGGACCCACTGGCATTAGCTTGTTGCCAGGCAGTTGGTTGGAACCCTTGGTGGAACAGATGAAGGCCTCTTAGCTGTGAGTTTGGGATGCCAGTCAGATGCCTGTCTGGTAGCTTGATGGCATTAGAATTCTGGGATTCTGGAGAGAGGCAGGTGGACAGAGTTTGGAGCAGTCCCCACACAGATGTTATGAAAACCCTGGCACTGGAGGAGGTCAGCTAGGATTGCACTGCCCAGGCAGCTGGGAGCCACAAGTAGCTTTAAGCACTGGCATAAGGCTGATCTGAGTGGAGAAGTGCCATAATTGTCACACACATCAGATTTCAGACTTAGTATGAAAAAGAGAAAGTAAAAGATTTCAGTAATCTTTTACCTTGATTATATTTGGAGTGATACTATTTTGGAAATTTTGGGTTAAATCAAATATATTGTTAAGATTAACTTCACCTGGAGGCTGGGGTTTGGCTTGGTACCTCACCTAGCATGTGTGAGATACTGGGTTCAATCTTCCTACCATATTAAAAAAAGAAAAAATGAGTAAAATAAAGGCACTGTGTCCATCTACAACTAAAAGAAAAATTAAAAAAAAATTAACTTCACCTGTTTCTTCTTAATGTTGCTAATAGGAGAATTTAAAACCACCTCATTTTGCTCTCAGAGGCACTGATGGGGAAATTGCATGTAGGCAGAGAAGTCCTGAGTTTGGGCCTGGAGCCTTGGGGAGAGGAGCCAGAGGGTGGGTGGCGTGCAGCTGTGGTCTGTGCATGAGCAAGCATATTGGGTAAAAGAGAAGTATCAGGGAGAAACCAGGCCTGAGTGATATGTAATAGATGAAATTGTTTATTCATAGACCTGAAAGAGCCGTGGAGGTGATCTGTAGGGTCAAGGTATTTCCCTGCACTGTTTTTTATAAAATGAGTCTTGTGCAGCCTGAGGAGTCTGCATGGTAGAAGAGAAAGCACACATCAGTAGGGTTTGACACAGCTAATGCAGGAAGGTGGCTCTCACGTCCCGTAGAGCTCTGGTCACAGGGTTTTCACCTTGTGGTCTTCATTTGGTGAAAGTGCGCTGTGTTGACACCCTCTGCTAGTTCTGAGCTCTTGAGATGCCTTTGAGTGTTGAATTAGGCTTCTTGTGTGACCTTGGCTACCCTGGGGTTAGGGAGGGCTTTGTGTCCTTCTGTTGTGGAATCTCACAGTTTGGTTTTTTGGTTTACCACTTGATCACTTTGGCCAGAATCATTGGGAACCCCATCCTCCTTTGTCCTGCTCATGGAGAGACAGACTTTGACCATTTACAACAACAGTTGGTCTGTAGGCCTTCCTGTGGGGCCTGGGGGCTGCTCTTTACTGTGTTGCTAGCTGTATTGGGCAGTTATTTTTTCTTATGATGTCATGCTTTTCCCTTCTGCATTTCATTCTTTCATTTGCAAAAAACAACAAACCCTTTGCATACTAAGGGGCGGTTTCTGATGGTTTTCCTTTTCTGTATTATGGAAACTGAAGATCCCGAGTGGCTCTTACTTGGGCCTTATCAGGACTGGCAGAAGATGGTATTGGGGAGAAGCAGGTAGCACCCTGCAGTTTGCCGTTGTGTAAACTGGGGTCAGAGTGGGTCTCACTTTTCTCCTGGGATTTAGACCTTTGGGGACAGTGAACAGTAATGGCCAAACCAAAAATTTGAATCAAGAAGACTGCTGAGCGCAGGGAAAGGCTTTGCTTCAGTCCTCTAGGAGTGGGCGGAGGAAGTACTCGGGTGAGATGGGGGTAATAGGATGAGGGAAAGGTACCAGCTCTAGAGCTGGAGCACATGGTGGCCTGGTTTTGATGTGCCCTGGGACCCTGAATACATGTCTAGGTTTCTTCATTCCTAAAATGGGGGATCAGCTTGGCTGTACATTTTCTCGTGCCGTGGAAGCGGCATCTGGCACTCAGGAGGGCTAGGGAATTGGTGTGTGGGCCTTTGCCCTCACCTGTCCTGTGTTCACCTGCCTGATGTGTTGGTTTCTGTGCTCTGAGGGGCATCTGGGCAGTCCTGATCAGTTGCTCCTCCTCTAGCCCCAAGGATCAGCACCTGACACTGATGACACCCTTCTACCCTCTTCCCTGTTGCAGCCCCTGTGATCTTACTGAGGTCAGAGTTGCTGGGGTGTAAGTGTAACTCATCAGGTGCAGGGGAAAAGTCAGAGGTGCAGGTGCTTCATTCATCTCCTGGGACTGTCGTGACAGAGTACCATGAACTGGGGCTTATAGCAGTGCTATTTATTTTCTCACAATGCTGGAGGCCAGAAGTCCAAAATTTGAGGTGTCTAGGGCTGATTCCCTTTGGAGGCTTTGAGGGAAGACCTGGTCTGTTCACTTGCAGCTCCTGGTGGCCCTTGGTGCTTACTTGGCTCAGGGACACATCACTACAGTCTCTGCTTCTGTCTTCCTGAGGCATTTTCCCCTGGAAAATGGACTGGAAATGCATTGTGGTTGTAAGAGAAGGAAAAGGTGCTACTGATTGAGAGTGGCTGCAGTGCCTTGGACCTGGATGGGTGGGTGTATCCCTGTTCTTAAAGGAAGAACGGAGTTTTGTGGAGTGGAACTGTGGATTCTGGTTTACCCTCAGTGCGAAAGTTACTGGGACCATGAGGATGATCATTTCACATGTACATCCTGAATTCACATTGTCCTAGTTTTAAATTTGCTTGTGAACATGCTGCTGTTGCCTCTGGGTTAGACTTACTGTGCCCTGCACTGTGTCTTGCCCATAGTAAATATACACCAAATGGTGGTGTTTCTGCTGTTTGAAGACAATGAAGAGGTGCTTCAAGTGTGCAGCTCTCCCATAGGTGTCACGTGCTGGTTCTTTGGACACAGAGGCGTGCCCTGGGGGAGGGAGCCCTTGAACTGCCTGGGGGGCCCAGGGAGGCACAGCCTTGGTGGAGTCCTGGGACCCTTCACAGTTGCTAGAACTAGTTCTCTGCAGCCAGGGGTGCTCCCTGGGGGACTAACCCAGCACTCCCAGTGTCTGGGCCTAAGACTTTCAGGTGAGGTCCTGGGTGACTCATCACAGTGTCTGCCACAATGCAACAGTGTTTTACTTTAGAAATGTTTTGATTGATTTGTATTGATTTGACTCACTGTAGGCCTTCAGGAGAAATATAGGTAAGAACATAAATGAGTCTGTTCCCCTTTCTCTGTGCCCCTGCTCAGTGTGACAGAGGAGTTGTACTCAGTAGCCTTTTCTTTCCTGGATTAAACGTACTGGTTTCCTCAAACGTGTTCTTTTATGTGATGTCTGTTTCAATCTGCTGTTGTCTTGGCTCTCTTTAGCCATCTATACACATACTTTCAGATACCAATGGCCTTGGAGCAATAGCTCATTCTCAAAATTTGGAACCTGGGTCATGTGAACTAAAAATTCTCAGCTCATTTAATCCCCTTTCTTTCTCCCCTGTTGAATTTGCCCTTCTTTGAATTGAGAGACTTCTTTTTTTTTTTTTTTTTTTGGAACCAGGGATTGAACTCAGGGACACTGGGCCACTGAGCCACATCCCCAGCCCTATTTTGAATTTTATTTAGAGACAGGGTCTCACTGAGTTGCTTAAGGCCTCGCTAAGTTGCTGAGGCTGGCTTTGAACTCGCGATCCTCCTGACTCGGCCTCCCAAGTCGCTTGGATTACAGGCGTGCGCTACCATGCCCGGCTTGAGAGACTTCTTTTTTAAAATACATTTTTTAAGTTGTAGATGGACACAGTAACTCTATTTTATTTATTTATTTTTATGTGGTCCTGAGGATCAAACATACTCAGTGCCTCATATGTGCTAGGCTAGTGCTTCACAACTCTAGCCCCTTGAAAGACTTCTTAAGGAACCTATGGCCATTGGACTGTTAGAGTAGAAAGTAAATGCTGGAAACCCAAGTTCACTTTGGAACCATTGCTGCTGAAGTCTTTGGGGCCAGGAGGGCCTGTGGCTGAGCCACTGTGGCAGGGAAAGACCGCTTGTTTCAGAGGCAGGGTGGCCTGTGCCTCTGCCGGGCCTCTGTTGGATGGGAGATGGTCTCTTTGAAGTCTCACTTTATCATCTTTAAAAAGGACTAGCAGTGTCTGCCTTGTGGGGTGGGTAACGTGAAGTGCACGTCCATGTCCTTCCATGTTGAGTATTCCCGTGCGTACTGCTTTTGCTGTTGGAGGAAAGCCACATTCATATTCTAAGGAAGAAAATGCCTTTGTCACTAAGTCTTGACAGAGGTGACTGAACTGGGACTATGATCTTGCCAGCCTCAAGTAGGAGGAAATGTTCTTAATCTGTGAAGAGGTCTAAGGAAACCTGATTAATGGAGAATGCCTGTCAATCTCGTGGGGAGTGAGGGGACATCTCCTGTGTGATCAGGTAGTCAGGTGAAGGTGCCCCATTGGTGAGTGCCGCAGCACAGTGACACAACAGCGTCAGAGACATAGGGACTGGATGCTGAAACACAATTGTTGACTCTTGCAGATGATAATGTATAGAAAACCGAGGAGAATCTCTAACCCAGTATCTAGGATAAATCCAACAGCCAGAGTCCGGATGTCAAAATTTAAAACTTATTTGAAAGACATAAAAGTAGACCACTTAGTGAGCAGATGGCCCTTATTCCTAAAAGGGATACAGTGCTGTCGGCAGTCAGTTCTCTTCAGTTTGGTTGATACATGTAATTCATTTCCCCATCAGAACCCCAAGGGGGCCTTTCATAGAATGTGACACACTAATTCTAAAATTGTAAGAAAGGAAAAGGCCAAGAATAGGGTACACGCTCCTAAAGCAGAATTCCAAGACTTGATGTAAGGTCTTGTAATGAAGACAAGTGTGGTGTTGTGGTGGGGGTGAGTCCCAGACAGACCTGTGGTTATGTTGGGCTTGTAATGACAGCATGATGGTGGAGGGTTGGTCCCTTGATGAGGGACCAGGTAGAAGAAATGAAATGTGATGCTGTCTTACTGCTTGTCTATGGTTGCCCTTGTAGAAAGTGTCTCAGGTTCCTGGGAGGTGTGGACATGCTTGTTTTAGTTCTTTTTCTCTTTTTTGGTTCTGTGGATTGAACCTAGGGGAACTTAACCACCAAGTCACATCCCCAGCAAACCCCCCCCCCCCCTTTAAAAAAATTTTGAGACAGGGTCTTGCCAAGTTACTGAGGCTGACTTTGAACTTGTGATCCTTCTGTCTGAGCCTCCTGAGCTGCTAGGACTACAGGCATGCACCACTGTGCCCAGGAATTTTAGTTAGTTCTTTCTTGGCATTTCATTCCTAGCACCTTCTGCTTGCACTTGTTACCTAACTTCATAGGAGGTATAGTTAAGCTTCACGTTCACCCCTTCCCAAGGGCACAAAAACAGAAAGGGGACTTTGCTGTAACAGGGTAGAATGCAGAGGTGATTCAGGTGTGGAGCACGGTGTGGTAGGTGGTGATGTGAGGAGGACAGGAATGAAACCAACTAGCTTGTGAGGTTTTCAGGGCAGAAGGTGGAGGGAAGGGTGGTGGGTACTTTTGAATATGTATGTTCTTAAGCTAGCTGAGTTCAAATGGAAATATCCTGTGGGTAGTTGGAAGTATTAGACTGAGAGGACAAGGTAGGAAAAAGAGATGTAGGGGTGACATTTGCATAAATCACATCAACCAATCCCCCTCCCTCTCTTCTTCTCTCCCTACTTCTCGCGGTGTTGCCCCCACTGTTCTTGAACTTCAGGGTTCAAGCCATTCACCAGCATGAGCCCCCCAGGTAGTAGGACCACAGGTGTATCACCATGCCTGAATGCACAAATTACACAAAGCTTTGACATTGTCCATTATGAATGTCAGCCACTTTTTCCAATAATGTTTTTTTTTAGTGTGATTTGTTATTCATATTATTGGGGTTCATTTTGACATATAAGCATGAAATATAATTTGTTCCAGTTCAGTGCCCAGTACTTCCCCTTTCCCTTACTTCCTCCCCACTCCCTTTCCTCTACCCAACTGATCTATTTTTTTTATTGGTGCATGATGGATATATACATATAGGTGGAGTTCACTGTGGTACATTCATATTGTGCATAGAAAGGTCTGATCAGATTCACTCCACCATTCTTGCCTTTTCGAGTCCCTCCTCTCTCTGCTCAGTCCCCTTCCTCTACTTCACTGACCTCTCTTCTGTTTTCATGGAATCCCACCCTGCCCTCTTTTCCCCCTTATTTTGCTCTTTCACACATTAGAGAAAACATTTGACCCTTGACTTTCTGACTGTGGCTCATTTCACTGAGCATTTCCATTTCCATCCATTTACCAGCAAATGCCATGTCACTCTTCCTTGTGGCTGAGCAGAACTCCATTGTATATGTACCACACTTGATCTTTTCGTCTGTTAGAATGTTAGCCATTGAGACCCAAGTGCTAGGCTCTGGAACTTGTCTCTAGGTTGAACGCGCTCTGGTAGTCAGTCAAGTAACACCTGGAACATGCATGTGGCTAAGAGTACCCAAATTTATGTTTTTAGTTTTTTAGTTGTAGACGGACATATTATATTTATTTTTTTGTGAGTGCTAAGAATTGAACCCAGTGCCTCGCATATGCTGTGCAATCACTCTACTGCTGAGCCACAATCCCAGCCCAAAATCTATTGAATATTTTACAGGGTGATAATTTCTCCTCTCTGAAGTTGTCTAATCTCACGTTCATTTGAGTAGCATACTTATCACCAACCTCAAAATTAAATATTTTACATGTTAGACAATTTGATCAGAATCTGTAAGAAAGGAATAACCAGTTATATTTAATTTTCATGTTATTTTAAATATACAAATAAAATTTACTACAACTTTTGTAGAGTTAATTTGTGCTACAAGACATATTGCACAGAAACGGAAATTGCATATTTGAAATTGCATATTCAAAGCCCCTGAGGCAAAGCATCCGTGGTCTGAGGTGCAGTGGTCTTGTGTAGAGGTGATGGCTGGAAGTGAAGGCAAACATGGAGAAGCCGACTCAGGTGTGAGGCTTGGGATGGTTGATGCAATATGCAGTGTGTGTTTTTGTAAGCTGGTGTTCAGTGCCTCCATCAGTAGCTTTATAATAACATTCTGGCCCAGCAGGGGATTGTGCATTGCTTGGATTGCTTGATAGAACCAATTTTATATTTAACATGAGTCATTTGGAAGTCCCCCCCACCCTCCCCACCCCCGCCCTGTGCTGGGGATTCTAGACAAGCACTCTACCACTGAGCCACATCCCTAGCCCTGGAAGTCGATTTTTATGTTCAGTGCTTGGGTATTTACCTGTTTTCTTTCTGCTTTGTTTTTCTGAGCCATGGTGTATGTATTTGTACTACATTTTTCCTCATTTACACTTACCTTATCATGCAGTGATACTTAGATTTGAACAGATCAGTGAAATCTAAAGAGTTTTTGACCTGTATAGAGGTCTGCCAATAGTAATTTCAACTTATTTTTTGAGGAAAAGGATTTTAATTAGTATAAAATTCCAATGCATGGCATTTCACCTTTGTCAGAGTATTATACTTTTGTGAGTATTTTAAATGTTTTTTGGGAAAAAAAAATATATATAGTCTTTAAAGTGTGTTTACTTGTGGGGTTTTGAGGAACAAGCCTGTTTTGCTCCTCTGCCGAGTTCCAGGTGGCCAGTAGACCTTGGTGCTTGCTCTGGCTTCAGTGTAGTGAACTTCTCTGGGTGTTACCCAGGTGCAAGCATCCCTCCAAGTGCCATTGAATTGAATCATTTCTAAATCTCTTAGCAACTGTGCCTGACACTTGGCTGTAGTTTGTTAAATGCAGGTGCCGGTCATTGTCCTGTTTCCTCCAGCAGCCCTTGGAGTGCCACTTCCCCCTCTGTTCCAGAAGACCGCTGTACCTTCCTCAGTTCACTGGCCAGTTGGGTCTGATTGCTGTGGAGGCTTTGCCATCGACCTCCTGTCATCAGACGTTAAACTGATGGTTTAATAAAGTCTAAAGAAACCTGGGATCATGCTGATGACTGAGTACTTGTGGGCACCAAGGGTCTGCTTTGCTGCGGCATGTGGTGCCGGCCCTGTGCAGGGGGAGGCGAGGCCCTGTGGAGCCTGCCTTCACCCCTCACAGAAGGCCTTTAGAGTGAGGATGGGAACCTGGAAGCCGCCAGTGTGCACTCAGAGACCAAATGAGCATGGAGGTGTCCGGGAGAGGGGAGATCTGAAGGGTTCTGATACATTTAAAAAGGAGTGCTGGTTGATTTGCTGTGGAGAATAACTCCACAAGTTATTTGGGGAGAAGTAAAGAGGAGATACACTTAATGATTTTATTCCTAAATTATGCCATTAGCTTAACTTTTCAGTCTTGGAGAATTTAGAATGGAAAGACCTCAGGTGGCCTATGTCTTATTTATAACTTGGACTTTGGGGAAAATGTTAATTTCATTCTGATTAGAGGTCATGTTTCCCAAACTGTGTTCCAAGGAAACAAAAGGGGTCTATAAATAAATAACCCAGCATGCAAACTCTATTTTGTTTCCTTCTTGGATGTACATTAACATGTTGAAAATTTCAAGAAGCCCAAAAATAAATAAAGCAGCTTTTGTTTTCACGCTAGTATTTTCCTAATTTACGCAAAATGAAGTTCTAAAGCAATGTAATACATTTTTTGTGTGTGTCATCCAGAATATACTTTGAGAAAACTGTGTAGCCCATTATCTTTTAAATGGTAACACTGTTCCTTTAAATAGCTTCTTGGTGCTAGAGAATTACTGTAGTTACCTTAATAGCCACATCTGAAGACTTGATTTAATGTTTGAAGCATATAACTAATGGATAAAAAATTAGAATAGTACTTGGTACTTTTCTGAGTTCTCCAGTGTGTATCTTTTTGTATAATCAAATAGAATTTCATTTAGACCCATTGAAATTCCTAACTAGTATCAGATACTCCACACAATTTTTTTCTAATAACAAGAGTCCTACAGAATTTATTTTCATCTGTTAATAGCATAAGGGTAATCAAAACAAATGTTTTAGAAATATATTCCCAGCAAAGGATACCTAAAAAAAAAAAAAAAAAATTGTATCTTTCTCCCTAACTTCTCACTTCATTGATCATTTCCAGTTGGAGACACTTTGTAGCAGAGTAATATTATCTCCTTTAGCATGATCCCACCCAGTTGTTTTCTTGACTTTGTTTTAGAATGCATCTCTTTTGCCTCATCTAATACAAGGTTCATGTATTCATCAAATACAGCCCTCTATCAGTCCATTCACTTGCTCATAGAGCCACACCTGAATCATGGGTCTGTTTGGCAAGCTTCTGAAGATGAGGTTGATGGGCTGCACCATCACCTTCTGGACCTTCTGGCCTTGGCCATGATATGCCATGGTGGAATCTTACAGCGACCACATCAACCAACACATTACCTCAGATAGCAACTTCACACAATTTTTTATATTGAATGAGATTTTATTGGCAGATATTAAAATATTGTTGAAGTGTTGCGTATTACCTAAGCCCATTTGGGGGACATAATATGTTTTTGCTTGGTTTATGACTTTTTGTAGTAATTTTTAAAAACCCACAGTCTCAACAATTGGAGAATTTTGGGCCACTTTTCCCCCTCTCTTGGAACCCAGAAATAGGTTGTTTTGGGTTCTGAGTTTAATAGTTGAAAGCAGTAGAATGTTTATGCTCAGATATTTTGACAAGCAACAGAATCACTTTGAAAAATCATTCTGGCACACTGTGATCTAGTGTTTTATATGATAAAATGTTTCAGCTTTGACGGTGGTTTCCATCATGTTTGAGTTTTTGCATTTTCAAAAATTCTAAAAATCTATTTGTTTTAATTTGTTTCTAAATAAACTTGCTTAGGATTTTTGAAATTTTTCATTTCCTAGAGTGAAGATAAGTTTTAATTTCTCCTAGCTGAAGTTTTTAAATTCCTAAAATTTGTTTCATTACTTTTCCAACAAATTTCATTTCATTTACTACTTTTCCAACAAAAGTTCTTAGAATTTCATAATAATGAACTTTGGATCTTGTGTGGTAGCTGTTTTGTTGCATTTTGCAAGCAGGGAGAACTGTTTGTTTTAGTTTTGAGTGTGTACATTTCTCCATCCCTTTGCCACAGATATTTTGTGCTTTATAAATTTTGTAACCTGTGTGACATGAAATTTGCCTCTGTTAGGAAAAAATATATTTTTGTAAATTCCCATAAGGACTTTTTTGTGTGTGTTCCAGAGGTTGAATCCAGGGGTGCTTAACCACTGAGCCATATCCCCAACCCCAACCCTTTTTTTATTTTGAGACAGGGTCTTGCTAAGGTGCTGAGGCTGACTTTAAATTTGTAGTCCCCCTTGCCTTAGCCTTCCGAGTCACTGGGCTTACAGGTGTGTGCCACCACAGCCAGCCCATAAGGACTTGTTTCTTAAATAAGGAACTTAATTTTTTAAATAAGGAATTTCGTTTTGCAGGCCCTGCTAATGAATTCTGACATCTGGCACATCTAAGTGAACTAGGTTGGTTATTAATAACATAGTAACAGCTTCTCAAGGCAGTACAGCTTCTCAAGCCAGAAATGCTAACAGATGAGTATGATCATCAAATAACTGGGAATCAAGTAAAAGTTAGATATAAAACAGTGCAACTTAAGCAGTTTATCTCCTTAGTGGCTGAGTTCAAACAGTAAGGACATGAAGGCCCACCAAAGCTTTCAGGTCTGAGCATTTGCAGGTAGCATGGTCAGTGGAGAATTTACCAGTGTGGATGGAAAGCCCTTCCCTGCCATGTCTCTTTTCATATGTGACCTGGCTCTCCTGGATTTTGCTTTAATGGAATGCTTTAATGCTGATTCTCCATGGAAGTGATTGTTCTTCCCTATCCTGTGTCACTACTTTCCTGTGTCATTACATTCCTTTTTGCCTTCTTCTTCCTTATCTTTTGAACATAAAGATTAGCCAGGTCTGGTTACAGGCCTGTAATTTTTTAAGAATCTTAATAGTTTTGTTACTATTAAGTAGTAGTTTTATCTGTGAGAACAGTCCTGTGTTTATGAAAGTAATTCATTGTATCACTGGGGAACGTAAACTTAGCATCCTTTCTGATGCCTTGGCTGGTAAGGATGTAGTGTCTTAATCTTGTGCAGTTCTCCCCGTATTCATGAAAAGAAATCGGGTCCCTCACAAGATTTGTTTATTACAATATCTTAAAAATAAGCCATCTTAAAAATAAGCTTTATTCATTTTTCCTAGGACTTGACACATTTCTAGAATGGGGTCTGATTGTTTCTGCACAACCTACTTTTTCAGATACACAGAGTCAACAGGATTATATGATCAGCTTTTAGCCCTGTTTCCTGCTGTCAGTGACAGGGTTCCAGTTCTGATTCTTTGTGAGATTGTCTCTGGCCATATATTGGCCCTGGGAGCCAGACTCCCTACTAAAGAGAGTAAGCAGTACTTTGTGGTCCAAATTGTAGCACCAGAGTGAGTAACAGACAGAAGTTATTTATAAATATATAAGAACTTCGTTATGTGTTTGCAGTCTGGTTTGCCAGGCAAGTGCTGTTTAGGATCTTGGTAAAAAGTAGTAGCATCTGAAAGCCAGAGCCTTAGTATTTCAAACATACTTTTTAAAATTCTCTTTTCTACGTTCTCGTCTATTTTCTGTTTTATCCCTTCCCCCTTCCCCTCAGGACTGTTCTTTGTGTGAAAGTGCTGTAGGCACCCAACTTGAATAATTATGAAAACAAAGTTGCAGGGCATGAATACCCTTGAATCTGAGCTCTTCAGACTTACTGTGAACTTTGGAGTGACCAGTTAAAAATATGTAGTTTGGAGTGGATGCAGAAATTGTAGAAGTACCATAGATCAGAGGGAGTGGCAGAGGGCTTCAGCCGGTGGAAGAGCAAGTTGTTTTACCTAATACCTGATCATGAAGCCAAACCTGCTGGTACAGGACGGTGAATTCAGGAGGGAAAGCCTGACAGTCACTGTCTTTTATCACCAACACCATGCACAGTGTCTGAATCACAAAAAGCCTCCAGTGCCTGTGAGTGGGGAAGAGTGAGGAGGAGTTCCTAGGTTACAGTCACCCCTGCTCATGGGCTGAGAACTTGGGGCCAGAGTTGGGGTCTTGCTCCACGTTTTGTTAGTATTGATTTATTCCTCAAACCTCTCTTCAGAATTTATTATCTCCATTTAGGTTTGGGAAGTTATCAGTTCAACTGTTTTAATCACCTGCCAAGATGGAAGCATTCTGCTCAGTGGGAGGTGGAGTATGTTAGCTTGGCCTCGAGAACTTTCAGCCTCCTTCATGAAAGAACCCATTCCCAGGAGGTAGCTGGAGAGCAGTCTGAATGGATCTTATCCCAAGACAAAGCCATGAAGACAGCAGCTGCCTGTGTGTGCAGGAGGCGGGGCAGGCTGCACTGTGCTGCCTGTTGGGCGGTAGTTTCAGCAGCACTCTGGCCTTCTGGAACCTTCTGAGCATATTCTTTCTTTTGTCTCTATTTTATGTATTATTTTTTTCTTTTACATTTTTTAATTCATCTGTGCTTTAATATTTAAGTTTATCAGAATGCTGATTTTAACAATGTTAGATGTTTCCTATTAAGAATCTCATATTTTGTCCCATGAAGTGGTCTTCAGTGGTGGTGACCCCTCTCCCTGTCGAAGTTAGGCCAGGAGACTTGCTCTGACTGATGAGCTGTGAATAACTCACTTCCATGAGAAGGCCTTCAATCCAGTGTGCAGATCTTATTTTCTCTGGCCCTTGGACTGATAGGGTTGAAGATGGTGTCCGTTTTGTCACCCCATGTCCCAAAATGATCATGCTGAGTGATTGCCCTGAGCATCCCTCCCAACCTAGGATGGGCATAGAGCATGATATAAACTTCTGTTTTAATCTGCTACGATTGGGGGGCTGTTTGTTTCTGCAGTATAATGTGCTCTATTTCAACTAAAACTTTCTTCCATTGGCCTCGTATTCTGATGGTTCTCATTATTCCTTTTCCTCTGTCAGTAAACTTAACCTATCTGTTTTTGTTTTTTCATTTTTGTGGTACAGGGGATTGAACCCAAGGGCACTTTACCACTAAGCTACATCCCCAGCCCTTTTTATTTTTAAATGTGGAGCAGGGTCTCACAGAGTTACTGAGGGCCTTGCTGAGTTGTTGAGAGTAGCCTTTACTCAACCTCCAGAGCTGCTGGGATTGCAGGTGCACCCCACATGCCCGGCTGCCTCATCTGTTCCTGTTGTCCCATGTAGTCTGACTTTGTCATTGAACCATCATCTATGGTTACATGAAACTAATGAAATTTGACCTGTTGAAATTTGAATCCTGTCAAACAGAAATTTTCCAGTTCCTTCACAATTCCTCCTGGGCACGTTGTATCATCTCAGGATACCTGCAGTCAGCACCCTGTCTTCTGGGTACTAGGAGGAGTATCTGGTGTAGTCTGCAGGCACCTGGAGAGGAGCATATGAACTGCTGGAAAGTGGACAAGCCTTTGTTTAGCCCAGCATAGTCATCTGCTGGAGAGGGTCAAAGCCAGTATTGTTCAGTAGAACGTATGCGTGATACAGATGACCTCTATTTGCACAGTAACCACTAGCCGCGTGTGACCTCTGAGCACTTGCAGTGTGGCTAGTGTGTCTGAGGAACTGATTTTTAACTTGAATTTAAATAAGCACATATGACTAGAGTCTGCCACATGGACAGTGCAGCAGGACTCTGGAGCCACTGTGGGGGGGCAGTGCTAGGTGAAAAAGGCAGAATGTGAAAGTATTTGTTATTTAACATGTTGAAATACTAAAAATTAAAGTAAATTCAAGGTGATAAAATTATGTGTGTTTCTATTTTCATATTCAAGAAGATATTTTTTAAAACTTTTATTAAAAGTATATGATTTGGGGTGAGGATATAGCTTAGTTGGTAAAGTGCTTGCCTCCCATGAACAAGGTCCTGGGTTCAATTCCCAGCACAAAAAAAAAAAAAAAAAAAAAAATATGATTCTGTTTTCATATTTAAGAAAATATTTTTAAAACTTTTATTAAAACTATATAAGATATTAAAAGTATATAAGATAATTTTTTATAAAAGAACATAGGATACAGGCATGGTGGCACATGCCTGTAATTTCAGCAACTTGGGAGGTTAAGGCAGGAGGATTGCAAGTTTGAGGCCATCTTGGGCAATTGAGTAAGACCCTGTCTCAAAATATGTGAAAAGGATTTGGGTGTAACTCAGTGGTAGAGTGTGTCTTGGTTCAGTCCCCAGTACCTGGAAGAAAAAAAAGCCTATAAAATAAAATTGAGCAGAAAGAAATACTCAGACCAACAAGTGACAGGCTGTTTCAGAATATGAACGCAGTTTGCACAGAGCTGCGCGGCTTTTTCCCTCCAGGGCCAGATTTTGCATTTTACCCAGAGCAGCCCGATTCACAGCTCTCCTCCCCGAATGCTGTGCCGATTAGCTAGGCTGTCATATGAGGCAGTCAAGACTGTTTCACAGTGTCTGTGCACTGCTGTTTTCTGCAATGATTTGCATGTTTTGTGATCACACTTAAAATATTTACAGTGCATTGCAAAAAAAAAAAAGAGAAGCACCTTATATTTAAATTGTCCACATACCTGCTGTATTTGAACACTGAAGAAACGGAACTGTAGCAGAGTATATCTCTTACTAGAGCTGTGTAGTGCACTCCAAATAGCTATTCAAAGCTAGCAAGAGCTGTAATTTGAATTATTTTCAGTAATACACGTGGTGTAAAGCTTATGGAAAGATGAGGCTGTTTCTGAGAACATTGTCAGATAGGGATGAGACTTTGAAAGCTTTGTGAACTTCCTCAAAAAGATCCCTCACTCCTCAAAAAAACCATTTAATTATTAAAGTACTTATTTCAAATTTGTGACACTATCATGTTTTATCTGTTGAAAAAGCTTTGACTTAGGTAATAGCTTAAGTACTCAGGCCTGTCATCTCTTCCTTAGTGGCCAAACACTTGGGGAGCCTTGTATAACCCTGAAAACATGTAGACTAAATGGTGGAAGAAGTCAGTGTCTTTGCTTCAAAAATCCACTTTCTTATTCTGGTCCCAAGAAAGATCATGAGGTCACAGGCCCTGAGCACTGACTCCTGAAGACGGAGAATGCATGTATTCTCACTATCACCCGGGTAACACTGCAGGGTTACCTGGGTGTAAGCTGGGCCTGACTGCTCTTCTCTCATGGTGGCTGCCAGACACAGAACCATGTTATTATAGTTTAGATATGAGCTGTTCCCCAAAAGCTTATGTATGAGACAATGTCAGAAGGTTCAGAGGTGAAGTGATTAGAGGAGAGTCATAACTCAGTCACTGGATTAATCCACTGGTAGGGGTTACCTGGGTGGTAACTATAGGCCATTCGGGTGCAACTGGAGGGGAGATAGGTCACTGGGGGCATGACTTTGGGGTTTATATTTTGTCCCTGGTGAGTGGAGCTGTCCCTGCTTGCTGATGGCCATGTCCTGAGCTGCTTTCCTCCACCATACCCTTCCACCATGATGTTCTGTATCATGGGCCCAGAGCAATGGAGTCAGCTCTCTGTGGACTCAGACCTCTGAAGCCTTGAGCTTCAAAGCCCCTTTCCCTTCGCTGTGTTGTCAGGTGTTTTGGTCACAGCAGTGAAAAATCTGACTAAAAACGCGTGTTCCTGTCGTGTGCTGTACTGCTGTACTGTTGGGGAGAGTGCTTAAATGCGCAGGGGTTGCTTTGCAAACGCCTGTGTTCCAGAACAGATAGAAAGCTGGACAGCGGGGGGGGCGTGTGGCCTGCATTCACCCTCTGCTGCTCACCACTTTTGGGACTTTGCAGTGTCACATTTGAACCTTGTAGTAGAGAACTAAAGTGTTACCTAACGAGGGAGGTCTGTGATGAGTAGAACCAGATTACTTAAATAAAGTTAATTTCATAGTTTTTAGAAAAGTATAATAACGTATATTTTTTAAAGAAAGTGTACTTTTAAAAAGTACGATTTTTTTGTTCTAAAAAGCTGCATTTTGTTTTAAAGAATTACCGGTCAGATAATCCCATTAGTGAAGGAACTTGTGAGATTTATCACATACAAACGATTGGGGTAGTTTGTAACGATCCCCTCCTTTTGTGTGACTTTCTGTGACATGCAGAGGCTGCAGAGAACTTGGGAGCTACTTCTCTGCTTGCTGCAGCAGCCTGTGTGGAGGTTGAGAGGGGAGTGAGTACGGATCCTGTCCAAGGACTCTGAGATGGTAAGGGCGCACCTCCCAGCTGTGGGGTAGCAAGGGTGGACCAAACCCTGTGTTCTGACTGAGCGTGGTGAGCTGGAGAAGATTCCAGTGGTGTGCAAAAGCTTTCACAGGCATTGAACTAGCTATCTTGTTTTTGTTTTTTTAAAAACATCTTTAATGGAAACCACTTAAAGTTTAGAGTGAAAAAGATATGCTAGAATCAGTGCTTTAGGGGTAGGAAGGTAGCTCAGCGGTAGAACCTGTGGTTAGCATGGGCGAGGCCCTGGGGTCCATCCCAGCGTCACAACAAGATAAATAAAAGAAGATGATTTGTTGTGGGGCCTTTAAGATATATTCATGGAAACTTGTCTTTAAGATAATTTTGAATGACAGAAAGATAGGATGATTTGAAAGTCTTTTTCCTTTGTCATAAACCTCTGAAGAAGGGACAATTTAAAACAAAAATACTTTTGAGCAGATACTATATTGGTGCTTTTTCTTTCAAACTTTTAAAGTAGAATTCAGTTGAACTGAGTTGGCATTTAACTTTGTGCCGAGCAGTGCTGGGAAGGTAGCTCAATGGTAGAGGGCTTGTGGCAGGTGCAGGGCTTTGAGTTCAACTCCTCCCACCACACAAAAAAGAAATGAAAAATTCGTACTGACTGAATTTCACATTTAGATATGAATGCAGGAATGAATAGCCCGATTCAACATTTTGCCAGCTGTGTCCTTCAGCTTGCCAGGTAGCTGAGCATGGGTTTTGTCTGTGCTGGTCCCCACCCCATTGACTGCTAGAAGTAAGTTTTAGCCGAGTGGGTCACACCTGAACTAAGTTTTACTGGGTCAGTCCATGAGCCAACATACCTGGGTGTCCCTGCATTCAGCTCAGCCAGACTTGTCTCTGACTTGGTCAGATGCTCGCCCTCTGTGGGAGGCTGGGTGCTGAGGGAGAGGGAGCCTCCCATTTGGTGTTCTATTCCCTGGTCACCTGCTAGTAGCTGGAGGTTCAGAGCAAGGAGGACTAACAGCAGCTGTGGGCGTGTCTCCCCCTCAGCACATGGTACAGGAAGAAATTGCAAGAAGCAAGCTGTCTGGTGACCGGTGTTCCCGTGTGGAACCCGTTGGAAAGGATCTGGAGAGGTTCATGCAGCCGCGTCTGAAGCTTCCACGCTTGCTCTGTGTTTCTTTTCCATGGTCCTCGGCCATCTGGGCTGTGTAGATTATAATCACTAGTGACTCTATGGTTATGAGCGTTGATTTTTGAAACTTTATCCAGTCGGCCATCGAGCAAGTTATAGAAAGCGTAAGTGCTGATAGCACAAGTGGAGTTTTAACCAGCTTTGAGGATGTCCTGGGATTCAGGTGTTTTGCTTCATTTTTCATTTGCATGACAATTTTTCCTCGACTACCTGGTGTCATTTGGCTTAAAGAATCAATCTCTTATAACAGGCCATCCTGTGGTTGGGCTGAGATTTTCTTTTAAAGTAAACTAATAAAAATTGAAACAATATTTCTATGTCAATCTTTACAGTGAACCAGGTCTTTCAAAGTCTTTATCCATTTAAATAATGAGGGAAGCAAGTGTAAGCCAAGCCTTTCATAGCAAACTAACATTTTGAAGGTTCAGTGGCAAAGATGACTGTGTAGATTTCATCATCAGCATTCTTCAGACATCCCTTTGTCCTCTGAGTCTGATGACATTGTCTGATTCAGTTTCCTCAGATTTTGGTTAGAGTGTCTGCGTCTCTCATTTCTCTTCTGGTGGTCCCTAGTTGTCTTGTACTATATTTGTCTGCTTTTGGGATCAGTGTAATGCTGGCCTCATAACATGACTCAAGAAGTGTTCTCTCCTCTTCACTTTTGGAAAAATTTGAATAGAATTGGCATTGTGTTTTCCTTAAATATTTGGTAGAACTCAGCTTTAAAGCTGTTGGGGCCTGGAGATTTGTGAGTTTTGAAGTATAAATTCAGCTCCTCTTGTGGACACAGAGATATTCAGTAAGTGTCTCCAGGTGAGCTTTTGGTAATTTATTTCAGGAGTTTGTCCCCCTGTCGGAGTCGTTGAGTGTGTTGACGTGGAGTTGTGTGTGTGCACGTGATGCTGCAGCTGGGACCAGGGCCTGCTGCACGCCGGCCAGCACTGTCCCTGGCCTGGAGTCTCTCTAATGTCCTTTCTTGTCAGCAGAAAAGGGTAGTCACCACCTCTCTTCCTCTTGGTATTAGAATTTGCCTTCCGTTCTTTCTAATCAGTCCAGCTAAGGTCTGTCTACTTTGTTTGAAATAATCAGGTTTAGTTCATTGTTTTTCTGCTTTCTATTTCATTGCCTTCTGTTCTAGTACTTTTTTTTTTCTTTCTAGTATAGGTTCCATTTGGTCTTCTTTTTTAGTTTCTTAAGGTAAAGACCTCAGCATGAATTGGAGACCTTTTCTAACATAGGTGTTTGGTGTCAGGAATTTCTTCCTAAGTAAATCCTGCTTTTGTGGCATTCTAAAGCATCGATACATTGTTTTCATTTTCATTCAGTTCAAAATACTTTCTGATTTCTCCTTTGTCCTTTTGGATGTTTAGAAATATATTTTTTATTTCTCAACTATTTGGGGGCTTTTCCATATACTTTGTGTTTGTTTCTAATATAGTTCCATGGTCAGGAAATGTGCCGTGTGACTTGATTCTTTCAGCTGTTAGTGACTGCCTTAGAACGGAGAACCTGGTCCAACCGGGGCAAACTGGTGGTAATGTTCTCCTCTCTGTCCTGGTTTTCTGTGTTGTGCTTTCCCAGTGCTGAGGAAGGGGCGTTGCCACCTCCTGGTGTCACTGTGACTGTTTCTTAGTTCTCTCAGCTTCTGCTTTGTGCATTTTGAACCTGTGTGGTCAGGTGTGCCCTGTAGAGGTGTGCCCTGTGCCTCCACGGCGTCCTCTTTCGTCTTTGGCCTTGGTCTCTGTTGACCTCTCTGCTCTGAAATCTGTCTTGCCGGGCAGTAGCAGTGTGGACGTTCAGCATCTGTCCTGTCAGCGGAGCATGGTCTCTGTTCTTCCACTCTTTCCCTTGGAACATTTTGCATTCTTATATTTAAAAGGACAGCACAGGGCTGGGGTTGTGGCTCAGTGGTAGAGTGCTCGGCTTGGCATGTGTGAGACACTGGGTTCAGTTCTCAGCACCACATATAAATAAATGAATAAAATAAAAGTCCATCAACAACCAAAAAGAAAATTTAAAAAGATAAAAAATAAAATTAAATGGCAGCACATAGTCAAGTCTTGTTGTTTTAAAATCCAGTCTGTCTCTGCCTTTTAAATCAGTGTGTTTAGATATATGCTGTGATTATTAATAGCTAATTTATCACAGTCTGTATTCAAGTGAAATGCCTTTTCCTGTCCTCTGTAAGAACCTTGAAGTAACTGGGCACAGTGGCACACGCCTGTGATCCCAGCTGCTCGGGAGGCTGAGGTAGGAGGATAAAGGTTGAAGGCCAGCCTCAGCAACTTAGTGAGAACCTCACCCCCCATCTCAAAAGAAAAAAGGGCTGGGGGTGCAGCTTAATGGTAATGCAGCCCTGGTTCGATTTCCAGTACCACAACTCAAAATAAATAAGTTTCACAATTATTGAAGAAAAGAGCCTGTGGGAGCGGCACTGCATCTCTTCTCCCGACCCATGTTCTGCCGTTATCCTGCAATTTGTTGGTACGTGTGCTACAAACCCCACATTCTGTTGTCGTTTTTGTTTAAAAAATCAGTTATCTTTTAGGGATATTGAAATAATAAAACACACAGTCAGCATTTCCAGCTCTGAGTGGTCCACACTCTGTTCTGGTGCCGTGGCGTTTCTCTCTCCGTGCTCTCCTGGGCAGATCTGCTGTGGACTCCTCATTTTGACACGTCTAGGGAGTCTGTTTCAGCGGGGTTTTGTTTCATTTATTCAGTTATTTTCAGTGGTAGATGGACACAATACCTTTATTTTGTCCGTTTATTTTTAGTGGTGCTGAGGATGGAACCCACCCCTCCCTGGGCCAGGCCAGTGCTGAACCTCTGAGCCAAACCCCAGCCCCTTACACACCTTGGTCTGAAAGATATTTTTAAAGAGTGTAGAACTCCGAGTCTGACAGGTTTTTCTTTGAGTGTTTTAAAGGTTTTGCTTCGTCACCCCTGGGTCCCTTAGCTCCAGCAGGGACTCTCATCGTCACCTTCCCTAGCCCGGCTGTTCCTTTTCTTTCTGGCTGCTCTGGGTTTTTCTGTCTCAGGCTTCAGTGATTGTATTATGGAGTGTCATTGTCTTCATGTTTCTTAGGTTTGGAGTTCATCGAGCGTCTTGGACCTATGAGGTTTTCCTAAGGCTTCCTTGGCATAGGGAATGTTTCAGGCGGAGATTCTGTAAGGACACCCAGCTCCTCCTGGTCCTTGCAGACGAGGGTCACGTGTACGTGGGCTTCTGAGGTGGCACACAGCTCACATGCGCTGCTTGTGCTCTCCAGTTATTTTTTCTTCCACCCTGCAGTTACTTCTGTAGTTTGTGAAGTTCAGTGATCTTCTAACGTGACTGACTGCGTCAGCTGTCACCTGCGTTTCTCACCAGGGACTTGGTAGCCTTCGTCTCCAGGCGTTGGGTTGTACATCTTTTATGTCACTCTCCATTCGCTTCTCAACTCTTTGAACAGTTCCAGTGACTGTTTTAATGTCTTCTCCGCCTCTCCATTCTCTGACAGTAATCATTCCATTTTGTATGTTTTTGTTTTCCTATAAATACCCTTAAGCTTTGTTCTGGGACCCCTGTGAATTTAGTTGGAAATAGTTTGGTCTTTTGGGGTCTTTTAAGATTTGTCAGGCAGGACCAGAGCATTATTTAGAGCTAATTCCCACCCCAAACACCAGATCCTTCTGAGTAGCCAAACCAGTGTCCTGCACACTGAGGTTCTCCAGCTGAGCTGGTGGCATTTGCCCTGCCTGGGAGGAGGAGATCCTGTTTCCTCCTGCCTTTCCTGGTGCTCCTTGCCCACGCCAGGGTTAGCGCCTCACTCACACACCCATGAACACTCTGGTGAATACTTGTGGACGACCCTTTGCATGGGTCTCTGATGCTTCCGCTCTCTGCAGGCTCTCAGGCTTCTTCCTTGAATTCCAGTGACCCAGGTTCCCATCTGGTCTCTTCAGCCATTGCTTCAAGTCTCCTCCTCATCTAGGTTGATTTTAGTGAATGATAACCAATTTGTCACCTTGGTACATGTGATATCCCCAGATTTTTTTAATCGATGATCTATCTGTCTGGCATCCTAAGGACCAGAGTTGTTAAATGAGTTCTGGAAAATGTTTTAATTTTAAGAGTCAGCTGGTGAAAGTTATGGAAAACCTATCCTTTAATTTAATTAGCTTTGGTAATTTATAAAAGATAACACAGTAGCAAGGGTTTTTTAAAGAAGCAAAATACTCACTGCTGATACGTTAATCCAGCAATTTAGTCCTATGGTGGATTTTAAATTTTATATTTGATGTATGTAAAGTTTACTATGTAGTTATAGATGAAATGCAAGAAACTCAGTCTTAAGTCTTTGGGGGGAGAGTATTTGTCTTTTTAGCTTGATGCTTTTACTAACATTGAACACTAAGACTGCTTTGAGAGTTATTTTCTGTAGCCTTGTTATTGTCTACTAACGTTCACGCGGAAGCTGAGCTGGTGAGCTTCACCTTTCACTGCGTTGGTCTTATTGCTGGTGTGTACGTCAGCACTCCGCTGAACATTATGATTTTATAAACCCATTGTTAGATTAGTTTCACATATTAAATATGTTAAAGGGATGTGCTATTAAACTAAGAGTGTCATTTATCACAGTAATCAGAAATTCAACCTAAGTATATAAGAAAAGTTAGAGTAGGTATAAAGTATAGCCTGGCATGGTGTAAAAATGTTTCACCTTTATTTGTATGAAATGAGCAATGACTAGTCCTGAAGTTTTTAGCCATATGAAAGAACTGATCACCTTATGAAACTTAAATTTAAAGGATTAATTTTTTTTGCTAGTGTTTCAATAAAATTAATATTTGACTCCTTATTTCTGATATACTTAAATGTGAACTAGTGATTGGTTAGTAAATTCTTTCAATGTTACATATAAACAGAAATTTACTAGTCCTTTTCTTGAGATAACAAATAAACGTCAGTATAATTGGGTACAAACAGCAGAAACTCCACAGTTTTCCTGTTAAGACATAGTAAGCTTTTAAGTTTACAGTGTCATTTAATTTTAAATGTCAGAGATTCCAGGGGGAAAACAGTGTTCTAAGATCAAAGGTATTTTAATAAAGAGGAACAGTTTGTTCTTTTTCAAAAGATAAAATAATTTAGTTTACATCTATATATAATGCATATATATAATGCATACCATTTTTCTCTCATTTTTGTAGGTTCTGCCGGAGACTTAAACATTTGGCCTCAATGTGAAATGAAAGTAGAAAATTGCATGTCCATGTCTGTGGCTATCAAGATGCTGATGGAGTGATCATGCCTGAAGAGGGAGGCCCTGTTCTAGAGAGCTGATGGCCAGCCAGGGCAAACGCCTGTCCTAGATGTCAAGCATCTCTCCTTTTTACTGGAGTGAAAATCCCCTCCAGAGACCAACAGAACATCAACTGCAGAAAATGCCTTGCATCTGAAGGATGTCAGCCACCTAAATTCATGCACCTGTCTGTACCGTTGTTGTGGATGGTTTGCCATCTGAGAGCTCCTCGAGTTCTGTCCAGGCCCCGGGTCTGTTTCTGACATGTCTCTGCTTCATGCTTTGGGCCCAGTGCAGACCTGGCTGGGACAAGAGCTGGAGAAATGTGGCATTGATGCCATGATTTATACTCGGTACGTCCTCAGTCTCCTGCTGCATGACAACTATGACTACGACCTGCAGGAACAGGTATTTATTTACATGTTTTCAATGTTTTGTGAAAACCAATGATTGTATTTGCTTGTGGGTGTTCTTAAAGGAGCACTTACATGCTCCAGAACAGGTCTAGTCAGTGTGTGGTGTGCAAACTTCTGATCTATCAGGGATGAGTTGACAGGGTTGTGTTAGAACGTGAACAGGTTGTCACTCAGCACACTGTTCAGTTCCGTTATTTGCTTTGTAGCCTTTCTCCATGTCAGTTATATTCTAGATGTTTCCTGGACTGCAATTAGGTTGATGACCTGTCATCTTTGAGCAGCACGGTTCTAGAGCCTTGGTTTCTACATTGAGGACAGTTGTACATCACAACTAGATCTTTAATCATTGTTTCTGTTACACTTTTTACCATCCCAAAGTTTGATACTGGATTTTACAGCATGGCGATGTTGAACAGGGTGACTGACAAATCAGTAGGCTTCAAGTTCTGTAAAGCTCATAACTTTGCTGGAAGTCACGGTGTGTCCCCTTGGGATTCAGACATTGTGAATTTTACTTGACATAGTGCTGAGTTTAAAGTGAGAAACCAACCAAATCTGGGTTCTTGAAAAATACCCTCAGCCTCAGTCTCGTTCTCCAGGAGGAGCTCCTGCAGTTAGCAGCTGCCGATGCATGGGCTCTGGGTGACCTCTGCCTACAAATCTCACATAAACTCCAGGTTTTCATAGACCCTTGGTGGAAAGAAGGGGCTATTTTGTGGACACTTGTTGTTGTGAGCCATTGTTACTAACACTGAAAGCAAAAACAGTTTCATGGACAGAAGACACTAGCTTTGCCCTTCCATGCCACAAGTCTCCGCGCTCTGTAAGTGCAGTGTGCAGAGCACCTCCTCGGGAGCCACCGTGTCTCGCGGGTCCCTGTACAGACATGCCTTCTCGCTGCGGGCATCTCATCCTGTCTCACTGGATGCATCACTTCCAGGTGGCTATGGCCTTGGCCAGAGGGAATTAGGGAAGTGAGGTTTACAGAGGGTTGACTCAGAACCTGATGATCAGCAGATGGGTTTGTTTGGGTCAGTATTTGGTAGTTTCATTACTAAAGCTTTATGATTTGCCTCCATCTCTGTAGCAAATGTAGAAGAGACTAGGGACAAGTAAAATGTTAAATCTACAAATATGGAAGAACTTTCCAGAAGTGAGGAAGATCTTTCTCATAATTAAATAATCACATACTTCAGTTGTAACATATGCTCATGTTTAAGTGGGAACGAATCAGTTTTTAGTAGGTCTTTAATACAATTTCGTTTCTTAGAGATGTATGTCAGCAGTCTCACTCAGCCTCAAATACTTTATCAACAAATGAATAAATTCACTAAGGTAAAATTAATACATTTACTAGCCCAAAGTGTTCGTGTGCTAAGGGCCGTAGGACATTAGAATAAAACAGACCTGTTCTCGATAGGCAGATTCAATGGTGGACTCTGGTGTCTCTGAGCTGCTGCTGAGTGGGGTCAGGGATGTGAGCGTGAGAGCGTCTGCCTGGGTTTGATCCTCCCTGCTCAGTTGTGGTTCATCATCAGGGCTTGCCATACACGCTGGTGAAAACGGTGTGTCTGTAGTCACCAGGACCCACAGGGAAATAAAGAGCCTGAAAATATTGCTCCACGCAGCCTGGGAGGCAGAGCACTCCATGTCGCGTTGATGAAGAAGTTCAGCTTAAAAACCACCCCTGATTAACAAGAGGTGCCTTGGCTCAGGTAGCCCTTTCGGTACTTCTCCCTGCAGTTACAGCCTCCTTGTCAGGGTGGCAGAAGCAGCCGTGTGACTCACGAAGAGGAGGTGCACACAGCTCCCCAGGGAGAGCACTGGGGTGCAGAGCTCAGGGAGGTGTCTCCGGCTGCAATGAGGAGAAGGCAGGAGCCTGTGCTTGGCTTCTGTATCTCCCAGCTCCTGCTCTAGGTGAGGCCAGTGCCCCTTTCCTGACCTCCCAATCACTTGGATTTATGGTGGCCTGAGACCTGGCCCCTCAGGTGGGGGCCCATCTACTCCCCTCCCAGGGGTCACCTACCTCATCTTGCCTCACCCTGTAGTAGGTCTCTAGTCAATCTCACTCTGAATGACAGGTGGCAAGTTTGAAGGCCATTGCTCTACCTGCTAGCTATGCCTGACATGGACAGTCCTTTACTTTGCCCAGTCTTGGTTAAAAGAGGCACAAAAGCTCCTGAGTTCCCAAACAAATTTTGTACATGAATTGGGGTCAGCTGTGCAGGAGATTGGTAAGAAGTGAGGCTGATGGGATCCTAGTCTTGGTGAGGGCTGTATACCCGAGACAGTGCTCTTGCCTCTGGTTGGTGGTGTTGGCGGCTCACTGGGTGCTGTGAACAGCCTCTTCAGTGTGGAGGTGCCACAGCTGGCAGGCGTCTCCCCTCCGTGGGCTTCTCTGCTTTCCTCCTTCCTTTGGTTGTGATTGCTATGCTCTGGTAAGTAGTTCTCGGGCAGGAGTTCCCCATCATGTTCAGATAATATCAACTGCTTTTCTTCCTTGTCCTTCAAAAAAAAGCTCAGGTAACATTTTCTTTGAAATTTTAGATTCTTCCCAAAAGCAGCGTCCAGACCACGCTCGACTGTGCCACGTGTGCACCTCTTCACTGTGGCTGCTGCAAGGTCTTCCCTTTCTCAGTCAGCTCCAACATCCTTGTGGGCAGAAAATCACACTGATTTTTTCAGAAGATTTTAACTTGTCCTTGCAAAGTAATTTCAAACACCAGAAGAGCAGCAGGAAGAGTGCAGACTGTGTGTGCAGTTGGTAATGCCTTCGCCTTTGCTTCATGCCGTTCTCCTGTGTGCACCTGAATGCACCCATGTGTGCATGCTGGCGGGAACCCAGGAACATCCTGTCTCTGAGCCACATCCCCGCTCTTTTAAAATTTTGTTTTAAGGTAGGATCTTACTAAGTCACCCAGGCTGGCCTTGAACTTGCCGTCCTCCTGCCTCTGCCTCCTGAGGAGCTGAGATCGCAGGCATGGGCACCAAGCCTGAGCTTGGTGTGTCTCCTGGACGCACAGTACAATGATGAAATTCAGGAGAATTGCTGTGGGTGCAGCATCACTACCTCAGACACGGTCAGCATGCAGTGCTCGTCTGTGTCCCTGTGGTGCTCTTCACTGCAGTTTTTCTTCCTCTAGTGTCCAGTGAGGCCATGCATTGGTTTTAGCGGTCACATCTCTAATATCATTCCTTTGTGTCTCATGACATTGGCATTTTTGGAGAGGACAGACCATTGTGTCCCTCAGTTGTGGTGTGTTGCGTTTTCCTCATGTTGACTTCAGTCCCCGTGGTTGTGGCAGTGCTGTTACCTGAGTGACGGTGTTTCCCTCTCTCGTGTGTGCCTTCTGGCTGATGCCGGCTGTGCTGCAGGTGTTGCCCGGCAGCGTCTCTGCGGGGCTGAGCACTCCTCTCCTCGTGGTGAGGTGCCCGTGCAGAGGCGTGGCAGTCTCCAGTCCGCTGCCGAGTCCTGCCTGCGTCCGCTTTACCTCGGTGGTTGGAGATGGTGATTTTCCCACCTCATTTCTCCCCTCTCCCTGTGGTTTACATTCTGCAGGGCCTTCCTCCTCTTTTTAAAATCAGTAACCAGGTCATGCAGGGAGCACTCCAGAGCACCAGATGCGGCCCTGGCTGTTGCTCGTGTAGGGATTGCCTTGTTCGTTCTCAGGGTAAGCCTTGTAGGTAAGGTGATTTTCCTTGTTGTACTTCCTTAGAGATGTAAGTCAGAGCAATTAGAGGATCTTCTGGGGGCTCCATGGTTATTGATACAGGACTCTTTCAGTCTATTCCTGTTAGACCCAGATGATTTTGTGGTTTTTAAAATTTTCATATGTAGCAAATAATTGTCAAATACTTGGCAGGCTCTACTGTAAGGACAAGCTTTAGAGACTAGGTGGAATTAGGTTACTGCTTTTTAATGTACTTGTAGGTTTTAGAGGTGGGGGAAAGTGCATTTGTCTCTTCTGTTGACGGTTGATTTAGGATTAAGTTCCCCCAATGTGAAAGTGAGTGCCAGGAGACTTGGGCCCTTAAGCCTGCATTCTGTGTTCTGTCCCTGGAAAACATGTTGCAGTGTTGCTCAAAAGTGGCCAAAAAGGGAGCTGGGATAAAATGTTAACCTGCAGGAGGGAGGGGCTCCCGGCCCACAGGCCAGGCTGACGGCAGCAGTGATCTCTGGCTGTCCGCAGGTAGGGTGGGGGTCTAGGAAGATGGGGGGTTTTCGGTGTTTCATTTTACAGTCCCAAACATTCTTGACTTTCCTTTATAGCTAACTAAATTACAACTACCACCAGGAGTTTCATGTTTTCATCATTGCAAATTCTGTTTCTTATTCTTACAAGGACTCTGTCTTTAAAACAGAAAACCCAGGTCAGTGTGGTTTAAACAGAAATCAGAGTAAAAACAAACACGTGCACCCTGTGGAGTGCGCGGCCGCTGCTGTGCGCCCTGTTGTCCAGTCTACAGTAATGTAGTCGGTCCTCCGGGTGGTGCTGCTGCTACCCATGTGTTATAGGTGGAGAAACTTAGGGAGAACAGCTGAGTAACTTTTCAGTGTCACACAGCTAGGTAAATTGCATAGCATTTACTGGTATGGAAAACTTAAAATATCCATAGGTTAGGGTGACCTCAGTGGCAACCTGATCCAGAGCCTCGAACCCCTGCCCAGCTTTCAGCTTGCCTCCTCTGCCTTATCCCCGAGCCTCATCCCTCCCTACCTGCTGTCGGCTCAGGCTCACACGTTGGTGTGCATCCAGAAGAAGGATGAGGCTTTTTGTCCTCGAAGGTCGACTTGGTTATGGGCCAGTCCCTGGGCTGGCCACTGTGATGAGGGGGCTGGAGTGGCTGGACTCCGCACCCCTGGAGCCGCAGGGACTAGAAATTGGAGATTAGGGTCCTCCAGAGGCAGCCAGAATGATAGGTGCTGAACCTCCTGTGGGGGGTCCTCTCTGAATTCCTTTGTACAAGGTATTCTTCCTTTTTATGATCTGTTACTGCTTCTTAATTTTAAAAATACTTCCCATTTGTACTATGTTCTAAGATTTGGTCTTCAAATAAACCGTCTGACCTTCTTAGACCTACAGGAGTCTGACCTTCTTACACCTGCTCCTGCAGTCTTTCCATGACATCCTCAGTCTGTGGGTCAGCATTGGGTGTTCTTGAGCTGCTGGGGTTTTTAATCTCAGGACTGCCAGGACTCATGAACGGTTCAGCTGTGGAGCAACCATGGATGCTGTCCAAGAATCAGAGGGGTGGGTTCCCTAAACTTTATTGAGGTGTACCTCCATAAATGCACAGAGGAAAATGTTTAACTTGGGGAATTTCCACAAAGGTCATATCCATGTAACTGCCCAGGTAAATATGATAGAATATTACTCAGCTTTAAAGAAGAATGAAATTATAGCATTTGCCAGTAAATGAATGGAGCGGGAGATTATCATGCTAAGTGAAATAAGCCAATCCCTAAAAACCCAAAGCCCAATGATTTCTCTTATCTATGGATGCTAATCACAATGTGGGGGGGACCTAGGGAAGAACAGAATTACGTTAGATTAGTTAGAGGGGATTGAAGGAGGGGAAGGGGGTATGTGGATAGGAAGGATATAGAATGAATCAGACATTATTACCCTGTGCACATATATAACTATATGGCCAGTGAGATTCTACATTATGTATAATCAGAAGAATGAGAAATCATACTTCATTATTTATGATGTATCAAAATGCATTCTACTGTCATGTATAACTAATTAAAGCAAATGAAAAATTAAAAAAAAAAAAGAAATAGAAACTTGCTGGCAATCTGGAAGTCCCTTGTGTCCTACCTGGCTTCAGAAGTCCTGTGTCCAGAGGGGAATCCAGCAGAATGGCCTGTTTCCCACCCCTCCTCCTCCCCTAATCCTGGCACCTGCATCTGTAATTTTTTTCCTCCCTGGACCCCAGAGACTTCCTCAAGCTATACCCCCCACACACCTTTTTTCCTTGGTATTGGGGGTGGATCCTAGGGGTGCTCTACCACTAAGCTACCTCCGCACCTCTTTTTAATTTTATATTTTGAGACATGATCTTGCTGAGTTGCTTTGGGCCTCACTAGGTTGCTGAGGCTGGGTTTGAACTTGTGGTTCTCCTTCCCCAGCCTCCCGAGTCAGTGGGATTCTGGGTGTGTGCCACTGTGCGCATGATCCTGCTGCTGTCTTTGCTTCTTAAAAGGGCCACCTTTTTCTTAGTCTCTTTCCTGGGCCTGGTAGCGCTTATTTCCCCAGGAGGGCAGCGCCCCATCCTGCAACCGCCTGGCCTGCAAGGAGCAGGCAGGTGTCTCGCAGTCTGATGGTCCAGAGCAGAGTGCAGGTTTGGTTTCTTGCATTTTTTTTTTTTTTTTGTTGTTGTTGTTTTGTTTTTTTGACTTTTCTAGTTGATCTGGAGAGGAGATCTGGTCTGCTGCCAGTTACTTTTTTTTAAAAGAGGGCATTTTTAAATTTTCTTAGTTTGGTTTTTATTTTGTCTTATCAGTCTTTTTTTGATCCACCATATTTCAGATCGAAGCCTCACTCTCTCTCACCTATCACTTGCTTTATTTTTCTTCCTAATACTTGTTACAACCTGAAATTAAATGATTATCATTTTTTATTTCTTTTTATGTATCCCTGCTGATACAATTCTTGAAATTAGGCACCTTGTTCCATCTTTTCTGCTGTATTCCCAGTCCTTAAAAAAACAGTTTCTGAGATATAGAAGATGCTTGGATATTTCTTGAACAAGTGAATAGGATCCTGTGTGACCTGTGGGGGAGGGAGCCATGCTGGGGTGGCTGCAGCTCGCATCCCTGCACCCTGGGCCTGTCTTTCAGGGAAGCTCCTGGGGTTTCTTTGAAATCCTCTAATTGTGTCTTCAGCTCTGAGCCCATCATCCCAGAAATGTAGCTGGGTGTTTGTATCATCTGTGTTTGTTTACCATTGTATAAGAATAATGTCAGTACTGACCACAAGGTGAGACTTCACTGCTGTGTTCAGCAAAGCTCCTTTGCTCTTTCAGCCCATCTGTAACATACATTTGCAGTGTATTCTTTTAGTTTAGCACTTCACTACTTTGAAAAACTAGCATCTGCAGTGTTTTCCTTAACAGTTTATTCTAGTCTTTCAAGTAGGAACTACAAAAATTGCATTCATCTTGGGTTCCTCAGGTGTTTCCCTGCAGGTATAGGGTCTCTGCCTTATTGGGGTTTAGCTTAATGATTTTACAATAATGTGAGAGCAGTACACGTTCAGTGGAAACCATACTTCGATCTTTCCCTGGGCTAGTGATATATCAGCATGCTGCTTTCTCATGATGCTGGGCAGTGGCAGCAAGCCACAAAAATCGATGACCCTGTTGCCGTAGTATCCCATCAATGCTTCAGACATTCTTCAGGCCCTGGATGCTTCGAGCTGTGTACATTATTGGTGACTGCCCCCATGACCATTCTGTTGTGCACTTTCAGTACAGTATTCAGTAATTACTTGAGATGTTCAACCTTTATCATAAAGTTAGCTTTGCGGGACAGTTTTGTCCAGCTGTAGGCTAATGTGAGTATTCCAAGCATGTTTAAAGTGGGCCATGCTAGAATGTTCAGTAGATTAGGTGTATTCAATGCATTTTTGACTGAGGGTATCTTCTTTTAGGGGAGTGTTTTGTTTTGTTTGTGGTACTAGGGATTGAACCCCATGGCGCCTTACCATGGAACTACATTCCAGTCCTTTTGAAAATTTTCTTATTTTGAGACAGGGTCTCACCACGTTGCTGAGGATCCCTCGAATGTGGTATCCTCCTGCCTCAGCCTCCAGAGTTCCTGGGATCACAGGCAGGCACCACCATACCTGTGGGACATAGGGAATCTTCTACTCAGCAATGGGTTTATCACGTCTTTGTAGCAGCTTCATCATAAGTTGAGGATCTGCGCAGTGTTTCAGCAAGTTTCCATTAAGTTCACGTTCGTTGTACATGACAAGATTTTGCATTCAGAGAACACTTCTTTATTGCCTTATTTGCTTAAAAGTTGGCTTAATAGTTTCCAAGTCTAAATTTCAGAGTTTGAGGAAGGAAGCCAGAAGCATCTTCCTACCCCTGAAACCTTCCCAATATTTGTCCTTGCTCCTAAGGGAAGAATGGTGCCTGCCAGTGTTCACATTGACTCTGAAAAATGACAGGAGCATTCTGGCCTGGGAGGGTATGCTGTAGAGTGTACCTCATTGGATCATTCATGAGTAATTAAGCTGGTGGTGTGGGAGGGTTATAGGGTGAAGCCACATACCACTGACCTGACCCAAGTTTGTGCTTTTTGCACCAACACATTTATCCCAGATGGCTGTCAGAACCACAGCCTCCAGTTCCACTCTACCTTTGAGGTTCTCCCTTGCTCTCAATATCACACAGTTAAACATGAACATGGGCTGTGGAGTCTGAAGACCTGCCTTCTGATGCCACCTTCTCCACTTCCTAACTGGGACAAGGCAGGATCTTTGTGCCCGTCTCTTCACTGCTGAGATGCATGTCTCATGCAGCATGGGGGTGGCATTGTTGAGGATTAGGGAAGACTTGTTCTCTGTGTTTATTGAGCTGCCTTAGCTGCAAGGCATCATTCTGGATACTGATGCTGTGGTTAGAGCAGGACCTTTTCATCTCACCATTAAGTGGCTTTTCCTCTTTTAACTACCCATCTTTAAGCTGGTGGGTGAATGCATTTATTAATGTAGGCTTAAGCTCCCAGTACTCTATTTCCAGCGTTTTCCAGAATAATCTCAATTTGAAATATTTGGCCTCACACGTATCCTAGTTGGGGGTTCAGCAAACATGAGCACTGTTGCATTTCTGGATGTAATTGCCTCCTTTGACACAGTTGGGTCTCTTGAAAAGGTAGGTTGTTTTTTGTTTTGTTTTTTTTAACTGAGGACTAAAAATTCTGGTGGCAGTTACTATTATTTCTTTGTGAAATAATGATCAGGTTAAAAAATAATAAACTTTTAGGAGGTTAAAGTAAACTCTTTTGGTGGCACATGTAGATAGAGCGAACCTGGATTTGTTCTCTCAAAGTTGTAGTGGGAGGATTAGGGGATTTTTCTTTTTAGTTTAAAGCAGAAAGTTTTTTTGTTTGTTTGTTTTTGCATAAGAGTCTGCATAATATACTGCCTGAAACTTAATAGCTAGCCAGATGTGGTGGTGCGCACCTGTGATCTGAAGATTTGGGCTGAGGCAGGAAGATGGCAAGTTCAAAGCCAACCTCAGCACCTTAGCAAGGCCCTAAGCAACTTAGCAAGACCCTGCCTCAAAAAATAAAAAGGGCTTGGAGTGTGGCTCAGTGGTAAAGCATCCCTGGGTTCAACCCAGTACCATAAAACAAACCCCAAAACTTATTAGCTAAATAAAGTCCTCTGTAATAAATCTGACAAATTTTGTGAGTCAGTCAGGAATTTGGGCAGTGCTCAGTCAGATAATTCTTCTACTGTTTGTGTCTTTACCTGAGGTCACTCACTGCTATTAGCTGGTAGGTAGATGGGCTGTCCTGGAGGGCTTAAGGTTACTTCGCTGATGTCTGTCCCATCAGAGAGGTGCTGGAAGGCTGGGGTCAGCTGGGGTTTCTGGCAGACTTCTTCCTGTGGATGGGAGGCCATGATCTTGAATAATATAATCAACTTTACTGCTTCTGGGGAAATCACACAGCATCACTAGTCAGAGAGGAGAGACGTCACTCTTCCTCTTAGTAAAGGACCTGCCTCTCCATCCAGGCATACGGATTTGACATTTTAGACCACCAAGGACAAAGAGGAACCTGCAGTTTTCCAGAGAGGAAAAACAGGCCTTAAAAATTGGGACTTCTAACTCCTGGTGTTGCTTCTGAGAATGTAAAGGAGCATTGACTTTCAGATTTGAGGAAAATTATTTCCAGTCTAAGATCTTACCCAAGTATGAGGGTTAGCGGAAACAGCTTTGGGCAGGGAAGCCTTCAGAGGTTGCTGGAGTGTTCTAGGTCTGATGGTAGCTGATGTGAATCCTCTGCATTGACATCGTATGTACTGTGGTGCGTGGGACAGAGTCAGTTGAACAACACTAGTTATATGCCAGTTATTACCTCTAGGGATTGACAGTGGGGTGGAAATGACTTTTTTTTTCTTTTCTTTTCTTTTTTAACTGCTTTTTAACTTCTACATATTTATATTTACTACTAATATTTTTATAATGAAATTAACCAAGAAATCTATATGTCAGAAGTCTTTAGTACATTTCAAAATTATTATAAAAATTGCTTATGGCTAAAGTATATTTTTTGCTGTTTATGAGTTGATACTTCTAAAATAAAGAAGAGACTTCCCCACTGAAACTCTGAGGAATGACCTTGAATAAATACAGCTTTGGCTCTTCTAGGAGGATTAATTAAGTTTAAAACCAGTTCCCATCAGGTTTAGAATTATTTTGCATGAGCAGAATGTATAAAAGTTTTATGCGTAGTGCATATGAAGACTAATGACTATTAGGAATCAGTACTGATGGTATGTGCACAAACTCACATCCACATAGCTGCCCAAGGTATCACATCAACATTTTTGTGTGTTGAATCTTTTCATAGAACTAAGAATTTTTGAGTACAAGTATTACATTTTTAAAATTCCACATTTTGCTTTTGTTATTCCAAAGTGAAGGGCCAGGTGTTGCCTGATTGTCAGACACCTGGAATACAGAGACAGCTAGGAATGGTAGCTGAGGAACAGCTGCAGCTCCAGCTCGAGGTCCTGTGCAGGCAGTGTGGGGGCGGGGGGGGGGGGGGGGTCACAGTTGGAGTACAGGAGGAGATGAGGCAGAACCACCGTGGAGGAAGGGAGAGGACTTGTGTGTACAGGGCCACCAGAGCAGAAGGGGCCCTGTGAGGGCCCTGTGAGGCTGGAGGAGAGGGGAGAGTGTGGGCAGAGCTTGGGCTGGAGGGCCAGCAGGGGCAGATTCCCAGAGGGTCCTGTTCTCGCCCTGTGAGCGTGTGGTGGGCATAGGGAGGGGGGGCGAGGACCTAGGTGGAGGAGAGGATGTAATTAACCTCTGTGTGCTTGTGTGATTGGAGCTGCTTGTTTTTTGAGGCAAACAGCAGTTCTTTTGAGCAGTGAGATGTCAGTGGATTATTACTGAGTCCTTTCCTCAAATTCTGGCTGTATTTTTCATCATTCACAAGCTACCAAAAATGTGGCCTCAATCCACTTGGGGGAAAAAGGTTCTCATGACTGAGAGTTCAGGAGGACTGTCCTGCCTGGCTTGCTTGAGCGCCCATTGGTCCCTGGGCTTCTGCACTGCCCCTGCGCCTCCTGACACGTTGGTTTTGAACCAGCTCCTCTGGTCAGAGGGCAGTGACAGTGCATGTGTTTCTAGCATCATGTTCTCACAAGTCTTCCCTGGAAGCCACCAAGTACACATTTCTGATGGTCTCCTGTCTCTCTCATTCGTCCTGCGGCCAGGGGCATGAAACGAGCTGATTTGCACTCAGCCAGTGGGCGCCTGCGGTCCGGGGGTGGCCCGAGTCCCATTCTGGAGCATCAGGATGCTGTTCTCCCGGAGGCTGTTAACAGGAAGGTGTGGGAGGCAGGGCCGGGAGCTCAGCAGCTAACAGCAGACGTCAGTGGTACCAGCTGGATTTTAGAATGTTGTGTTCTTTTTCCTCCTCCAGTTCCTGGTCTCCTTTTTGATAGAAGACAGCATGAGAAAGTCAGTCAAAACTCCAACCTTATGTTACCTCACAATAGTGTCCAAAATGTACCTGGTAATAAATAGATTCTCACTCTGGGAAGTTCTTCTCCCACATCTGCTTTTGGTATTTAATAATTGTGTTTTCATCATCAAGATTAGGAATTTAGAAAGCTATATTTGATTTTCCTCCATTTTTAAAGTGGCTTTGGCACATGCCTAATATTTTGTTGTGTCACTTGGTTTTCAGAGCAGCATAGGAAACTAAAAAGATAACAAATAAAATGGAAATATTTTGGATCTTTTTATACTCTGCTCTCTGAAAATCTGGTGTTGCAGTTCTGTAGTTAAATTTTGGCTAATAATCATGTTACATTAATTAACACTGTAACATGAAGCCAGAAAAAATAGAATGAGGAAGCTCTCAAAAGAACAGAATGCCAAAAAATGCATTCAGTTGCATGTATTGTTCCTGCAGTTTTTACTACAGATTTGATGTTTCTTATTGAATTCCACCTAAAATTTGCATGGCAAAAACACCACTTGTGTGTAAAATTTAAACTGTTGTAAAGTCATTTTAATAAGGAATCATTCGATTCATAAATAGTATCAAGGTGCTTTATGCAGTTCCCATTTTGTCGAAAGTTAAAACATGAACCAAAATGTCTGTTCCCACACAAATTTCCAGTGATTCCACTGTTCAGTTTTAAACTGCAGTTCGAGCAGCACCTTGCACACCCTGACAGTGCAAAGGACATTTCTCTGTCTCAGTATCTATCTATGTGTTCCATGAGGACCTCTGTACAGTACAGTGAAGGTAGGCCACTTGCAAAAATGTGCTCAAAGTGGACCACACACTTGCATGTAAGAACTAAAACTATAAAATTCTTAGAAGAAAACATAGGAGTCCATCTTCATAACTTGGATTGGGCAGTGATTTCTGCAACACCAGAAGCACAATCAACCAAAGAAGATACAATCAATGTGACTTTATTGTAACTAAAAAGTTTTGTGATTTAGAGGATATCATCAAGAAAGTAAAAAAAAACCCACAGAATGTTTGTGGGTCACATCTGATAAGGCTTATGTATCCATACTGATGAGAACTCTACAACTCAACAATGAAAAGAAAGCCCAGTTTGTCCAAAAAGATATACACTTGGTCATTAAGCACATGGAAAGATCCTCGACATCATTTGTTGGTAAGGAAATCAAAATGTTGCTATTCCCCTCCATACCTACTGGGGTGGCTGAGTAAAACACAGTTACAAATTTCAACACAGATGTGGAAAACTTGGAACCCCCATAAATTGCTGGTGTGATTGTAAAAGCAGTTGCTTTAGCCGGGCACGGTGGTGCACGCCTGTAATCCCAGCGACTCAGGAGGCTGAGGCAGGAGGATTTCAAGTTCAAAGCCAGCCTCAGCAACTAAGCGAGGCCCTAAGCAACTCAGTGAGACCCTGTCTCTAAATAAAATACAATATAGGGCTGGGGATGTGGCTCAGTGGCCGAGTGCCCCTGAGTTCAATCCCCGGTTCCAAAAAAAAAAAAAAAAAAAAGCATTTGCTTTAGAAAATAGCCTAGCAGTTCTTCAGAAGGTTACACAGAGTTAACATTTGACCCAGCAACTCTCCTAGGTGTGCACCCAAGAGGATTGAAAATACATGTCCATACAAAGATGTTCCTTGAGTGTTCATAGCAGTATGATTCATAATACCCACGGGAGAAACAGCTCGGATGTCCAGCAGCAGATGAATGAACACACACAGTAGGGTACATCCACATCTTGAACGCTGTTTGCTCGCAAGTGAGAGTGAAGTGCTGATACTTCTACGCCTTCGTGAACCTTCAGAGCACCACGCTGAGTGGAAGGAGCTCAACCCCAAGGCACATATATTGTACATCCCCATTCATTTGAAATGTTCAGGGTAGGCAGGCTGTGGAGAGAAGTCAGATGAGCGTTTCCAGTTGCTTGGCAGAGAGGAATGGGAAGTGATCACTCAGGTGCAGGTTTCTTTTTAGGGCAACGAAATGTTTTTAAATTGGGTAGTGGTGACTCTTGTGTAACCTTGCGAATATAGTTTAAAAATCCTAAATTATTACTTTAAAAATAAATTTTGTATGTGAGACCCTGAGTCAATCCCCGGTGCCTTCCCCCAAAGTACATTTTATGGTGTAGGTCCACAAAACTGTTAAAAGTCAGTGTTCACACTAAAACATATACTTAAAAATGGCTGAAATGGCACATTTTATGCATATTTTACTTTACCACCACCACCACAACAACTGAGAAGTTGGAAAGAAAAAAATCAGCCTTAAAAGTTGAATATTTGTAGTTGATTTTGTTTTTTGAGGCATTGTGTCACCTTGTTGCCCAGACTGGCCTTGAACCACTGGGCTCAGGCAATCCTCCCGCTTCAGTGCCTCCAGACCAGGCTTTGAATCCCTTCAATCAGATGTCATCAACTCCAGAAAGAATATTAGTAGAGCCACATAATAGAATGGGACGAATTCAGTTTTAAGTCTTAACAGTGAAAACTTGGGGAACTATTTTTTCTTCCTTTTTTTTTTGTTTTGTTTCATTTCATTTTGTTTTGTTTTGTTGTTGAATTTCCTGAATGTCTTTGCTTTATCCTCTTGGCCTTACATTATTTACTGTATTCATGGAAAAGGTTTGCTGCCCCTGTGTGAGCCTACTGTTTCAGATTCTGCCTGGGTTCGCGCTCCTGCTAGCCCACACTTCTCTATCTTTGAGACTGTGCGTGTTAGAGGAGAGGAAGTGAATGGAAAACTAAGGAAATTGTTGAACTCCAAATATATTTGTCCCACAAAAGGGGGACAATTAACAACAGAGACTGCAGTTAGTGACCCTTACTCCTGCAGGAAGCCCGTGCTAATACCCAAGCCAAGAGGAGACCACAGCTCTTGTGCATTCATTCCCTCAGTGGTCTGTGGAGGGTGCGAGTGCTGCGACACAGGTCATCTGTGCCCGTTGGCGTGCCGTCCTTTCTCCATGAGACGGTGCCTCTGGCAGATCGTACTCAGTGTTGGGCTTTAATGTCACTAGGAAGATTCTTACCTGGTTTCTGGATCAACGAGTGAATCTGTGTTCAAGTATAAACAAAGGGTCACCAGACAGGAAATGAAAGTAGTATTGCCAGATACCTGTTAAAGTGAGAATCTGCAGGACCTCTTCTCTTTTTTTTTGACTTAGAAGTTTTCTACTTAAACAGTAAACTTTTTTGATCATTAAAGGCGTATGACTTGATTATAAGAAAATTTGGAAAACAAAAATCTGGCCAGGTACAGTGGTGCACACCTGTAATCCCAGTGACTCTGGAGGCTGAGGCAAGAGGATTACAAGTTCAAGGGCAGCCTGGGCAACTTAGCAAGACCCTGTCTCAAAATAAAAAGGGCTGAGAGTGTGGCTCAGTGGTAGAGCATCCCTGGGTTCAATCCCCAGTATCAAGAAAGAAAGAAAGAAAGAAAGAAAGAGAGAGAGAGAGAGAGAGAGGAAAGAAAGAAAGAAAGAAAGAAAGAAAGAAAGAAAGAAAGAAAGAAAGAAAGAAAGAAAGAAGAGCAGAGCTAAATAGCCTACCCTCACCAAGAGACAAGCTCCTTGGTAATCTCTTGATGACATTTTTTCTCAGACCTTTTAATGCACATAAATGTGTATGTGTGTGTATGTGTGTTTAAGCAAAAATGAGATTATATTGTTGTGTAAAGTACTCCTCCTCTGTTGTCAGTAGCTTTCTGCTTTAATAAATAGACTTCATAATTCCATTTTAGTGGTGGAATATCACCTGGGTGAACCATGATTTATTTAGCCATGCCCTCTCATTTGGCACTTAGGTTGGCCCTCTACATATTTGCCATTATTGACAGCAACATAATCAACATCATTATAGCTAAATCTTTGCATACTTAGTGATCATTTCCCTAGGATAAATTCCTAGAAGTAGAATTATTGGATCAGAATTACATGTATATGTTTAACGTGCTTGATATGCATTGTCAAATTGAACCCCAGAAGGACTGTATCTGAATTTTGAAAGTCTGTTTGTCTTTTTTAAAATTTTTTTAGATGTTGATAGACCTTTGTTTTATTCATTTTATTTATATGTGGTGCCGAGAATCGAACCCAGTGCCTCACACATGCTAGGCAAGCACTCTACCTCTGAGCCACAACCCCAGCCTCATTTGTCTTTATAACACAAGTTTAGGATTATTTTTTTTTTAATTTTTTTAAATTTTTTTAATTTTTTTTATTTTTTATTTATTTTTTTTATTTACTTATTGATACATTGAACACAAATGGAGTACAGCTATTGTTTCACTGGCTGTACACAAAGTAGAGTCACACCATCTGTGCGTTCATGCATGTACACAGGGCAATGGCATCTGTCACACATTCTGTTATTATTTTTACCCCTCCCTTCCCTCTGTGCTATCTATCCTTCCTCCATTCTTGCCACCCTTCCCCCCCGCATTATGCATCATCATTCATTTATCAGAGAGACCATTCGGCTTTTGGATTTTTGGGATTGGCTGATCTCACTTAGCATAACAGTCTCCAACATCATCCATTTACCTACAAATGCCATAATTTTATTCTTCTTTATGGCTGAGTAATATTCCATTGTGTATATATACCACAGTTTCTTTATCCATTCATCTACTGAAGGGCATCTAGGTTGATTCCATAATCTAGCTATTGTGAATTGAGCAGCTATGAATATTGATGTGGCTGCATCACTGTAGTAATCTGATTTTAAGTCCTTTGGGTATAGACCAAGGAGTGGGATAGCAGGGTCAAATGGTGGATCCATTCCAGGTTTTCTAAGGAATCTCCACACTGCTTTCCAGAGTGGCTGCACCAACTTGCACTCCCACCAGCAATGAACGAGTGTACCCTTTTCCCCACATCCTCGCCAACACCTGTTGTTGCCTGTGTTCTTAATAAAAGACATTCTAATTGGGGTAAGATGAAATCTTAAGGTGGTTTTGATTTGCATTTCTCTTATAACGAGTGATGTTGAACATTTTTTCATGAATCTGTTGATTGCTTGTAGATCTTCCTGTGTAAAGTGTCTGTTCATTTCCTTGGCCCATTTATTGATTGGGTTGTTAGTGTTCTTGGTGTAAAGATTTTTGAGTACTTGGTAGATTCTGGAGATTAGTGCTCTATCTGAAGTGTGTGTGGCAAAGATTTTCTCCCACTCTGAAGGCTCTCTCTTCACATTGCTGATTGTTTCCTTTGCTGAGAAGAAGCTTTTTAGTTTGAATCTATCCCAATCATTGATTCGTGCTTTTATTTCTTGCGCTTTGGGAGTCATGTTAAGGAAATCTGGTCCTAGGCCAACGTGATGGAGAGTTGGACCTATTTTCTCTTCTATTAGGTGCAGAGTCTCTGGCCTGATTTCTAGGTCCTTGATCCACTTTGAGTTGAGTTTTGTACAGGGTGAGAGATATGGGTTTAGTTTCATTTTGCTGCATATGGATTTCCAGTTTTCCCAGCACCATTTGTTGAAGAGGCTGTCTTTTCTCCATTGCATGTTTTTGCCTCCTTTGTCAAGTATGAGATACCTGTGTTTATTTGGGTTTGTCTCTGTAGTTTAGGATTATTGAATGTCTATTATCCCTGCTGAGTTATGATATACAACAGTAGAGAAATATGTTTATAATATTCAGTAAGAAGCCAGATGAAACAGCCCAGACAAAAAATTATTTTTCAATAATTCATGAATAATCTTCCTGTTTGTTCTTTTAAATACAATGAATAGCAGGAAGTTACAACATCTTTCTCTCCCTTTAAGAAGTGGTGGGTGGGCAGTGTTTGGGTTCTCTATGATCCCGCACAGGAGGAGCTCTGCCTCTAGAGGGCGTCATTGAGGAGGAGCTGCTGGCCCAGATGTGGTCCAGCTAGCAATAAGTGTTCAGTAAGTGTAAACACGGAGAGTCTCGTTTGGCCTAAGGCATGTTTTCCCTTGGAAAAAGGAAATAAAACCTTTCAGCTGAAAAATATGTTTTTCAAATGTATGAGATCTGAACCATGCTCAAGAAATTGTTTTAAATGATCAGTGAGTCCAGGGGGAGGTGCTTTCTCCATCTTTCCTGGTAGCATAAAAGTGGTCTTCATGCACTGGATTGAAGTAAAAGCTGGGTTTGGCGGTTGGTGGGATGTGATTTGGTCTTAAAAGATCTTAGAAGATCTTGTGGTTCCTTTCCTCCTTTCCATCTCATTGGTTCATGCCTGGCTCTTTACTGCGGGGCTCCTGCCGGCCAGGGTCTCTTCCAGGTAATGGTTGTCCATTGCCTTTCTTTCTAGTCTGTCTGTGTGTCTGTCTGTGTGTGTCTGTCTGTCTGTCTCTCTCTCTCGCTCTCTCTCTCTCTTTCTTTCCCTTTCTTTCAATGTGTTTCTCCACTGGTTTTCACCATAATTTTCAAGTGAAAGGCTTAAAAGCAAAACAAAATAGCAAAGCAATAAAATGTCTTGCTTAAAGTGTCAGCTAGGAAGATGCTCAGAAAACCTGCCTCTTGAAGAACTGCCCCGACACAGGGTAGGGTTTGCAGTACAGGAAGTTAGGTGCAACATTATTCAAGTTGAGTGAGTTCATGCGTGTTTTTTTGATAGCATACCAAAAAAAGACTGAATGAAGCGTAGTTAATTGTTATTGTTTTGACTGAGGATAGGATCACAGGTTTTTTTTTTTCTTTTTGTTGCTTTTTGAACTTTTCTTTAGATTTTTCTAATTAGCTTATATAAACAAGAAAAAACAAACTTAAAATCTTAAAAAAATGTTTTATACCTGTTGTTTCTTTAGTCTATAAGATGTAGACATGCAGGTTGAATCATTTAAGGTTTAATATCTAATAATAGAACCTGAAGTTCCATTATCGAAGAGTGGGAATTATTAAAGGCCATTTAATTTTGTTTATAATTTAGAATTCATGCCAAAATTTATATTTCATTTGCACACGAACGTCAGGGCTGTTTCTCGGCATGTACTATAAATGTAAGTGGTGAGATGGTATAGGACGTCCTAAGCTGTCTCAGTGGTAGGACCAGCCTGGGTTATGCCAGAGTGTCCTGTGGTCTCATCGTGAGCGACTCCTGAGTAAGGAGGTGGGATGGTTCTTAAGGCTTGTTCAGCCTTGGTCCCTGAACCAGGTGCCTTCTTCTCGTAGGAGAATGACATCTTCCTGGGCTGGGAAAAAGGAGCTCCTAGGAAATGGGGGAAGAGTAAGAAGAAAGGCTCTGATCTGACGCTGGAGGAGATGAAGAAACAGGCTGCTGTCCAGTGTCTGCGATCTGCTTCTGATGAGGTGAGCTCACATTTTACTTCAGACACAGACTTCAGAGGAGCTGACAAATACAGCAACTTGACCTGGAAAACTTAGAAATAAACTGCTCGTTGTCTTCCCACTGCAATGTGGGCATTGCCCTTCTTTATAAAAGTGCTCTTGTCTTGTTTTGTAAAACGTATTCTTTTATATGTGCTACTCTCATTAGCATATGTACAAGGAATTTCCCTTTTTCCAGTTAAACATCATACATTTCGTCCTGTTATTCCAGAGTCTTTATTCTTTCTAGTGTCTAAATTGTAATTCACCAGGTAATATTCTTGAAGCAGTCTGACATAATCATTCTCATTAGATGTTTAACCTGCTCTTGGTTTTTTGGTTATGCTGTCTAGAATATTTCATGTGTGGTTTTAACCATGGTTTACATTATTTTTGGATATATTCCTAGAAGAAGAATAGCCGTTCTGACACTAAGAATACTCTCTTTGCTTATGATTTATATATTTTTGTTTTTTAAGAAAACATTACAAGATTTTTAAAATTCTTATTTTAGTACTTCATATAAAGTATTCCTCATACCTTTTAGCATCTTGAAATAAAATAATTTTAAAATATGGTCATTATTTAAATTAATACTATGACTTCTTATTACTCACTGTATGATGTTATCTCTGAGATAAGAATGTCTTAAAAAGTGGTTTTGCTTTAACCATGCTGTTTGAGATAAGGTGGTTTCAATACCTTTAAGATGCAAGATAAAATTGAGGGATTCCATCTCCATACTTCCTCCTGGACCAGGGAGTCCAGGGTAGTCTTCAGGAGAGCCAGCTTTGTTCCCTGTCACATAGTACACATACCTTTGGACACCTCCCTGCTCAGTGTTCACCCCTGCGTTCCTGTCCAACCCAGAGTTGTACTTGGAGGCCAGTCCCTCCAACCCTGTGCTCACAGCACTGTGTGCACCTTGGGTGTCGCAGCTCTAGCATCCTCACCTGTGGACTGTGCCCCTTGTGGGCAAGGACTCTGCATTGCGTGCTTTTTACTCCCTGGTGCCTAGCAGAGTGTGTGCCTGCCTATGGAAGTTATTGAATTTCTCCTGAGCTGAATCTAGTGCCTATTTTTTAAGAAACTCTCCTCCATCAGATCCCTTTCTCTCTTCCCAACTATTTTCCTCTCCTTCATCCCTTTGACTTTTAAACTTCTGAATTGTCTAAAAGTGCTACTTTATACACAATTGGATAGGACTTTGGAAGTGTTCTTACATGGTTAGTTGGGCACCATTTCATCACACAAGTAGGAATGTAATTGATCTAGATTAAGAAAAAAAAAATGGAACATACATGAAGGATGCAGGGATTCCACACTACAAGCAAGGCTGGAAGTACAGGGCTGGGGAGGGTCCTGAACTGGAAGCTGTTTGGCAGATAAAACCACCTCTCTCATGGCCACGGTCTTATTTGCTGTTCTCCTTTGGACCAGAGTCGCTGAGACGTGACTGTAGTTTAGCTGAGTGAACAAGGACAGCTAAAATCCGCTGCAGGAGGAGGAGGAATAGAAGACCATTGCAACATGATCCTACTCCTGCACGGACATTGCTCTCTCCCTGCTCCCAGCTCATTCCCTGTGTTTCTGAATTCTGGCGCGTACATGGTGAAGAATGGCCATTCCAGCCCCAGCCCAGCGTGGCTGCCAAAATTTGGAATCCAACATTATTCAGCTAGAGAGAGCCTCTGACTGGCTATGCTTGGGCCAGGTGTCCACCCTAACTTTGTGAACTGTGGCAAGGGGCAGGGATGCCTGGAGGGCCACCCTCTTCAGCAGGGTTTGTGGGTGATGGATCGTCTGCAGAGAGGTGTGCATTCAGGCAGTTACCCAAGACGGTTTTCCTTATGATACCCAGGGAGTAGATTGGTAAGCCAGCTGGCACTTGTGAAGGGATTCAGCATGCAGATGATCTTTACAAGTGAGGTTAGTTCAGGTAAATGCTTTGAGCAGAGTCCAAAGAAGCTGCTGAGTCATGTTTGGGAGCTTTAATCTGGGAAAAGATCTCATTTCTCCTTTGGACCAAAGTTGCTGAGAAATGACTCTGGTTGAGCTGCATGAACAACAAGGGCAGCGAAATCTTCTGCAAGAGGAGGAGGAATAGAAGAACGTTGTACCATGACTCTTCTACAGCTTGTTCAGTTTATGTCTAATCCGTACTGGCTGAGCAGAACTTGGCAGGAGGTGGGCATGGTGCAGGCGAAGGACAGCAGCCTGCGAAGGTCCTTGCTGCCTCAGGTCACTGCTCTGAAGAAGTGCTTTCCTTTGCCTGGCTATTATAGGTGGGACTTTTATTTCAACACCAATAAAATGTACTTGTCTTTCCTTCTCATTTTATAAAGGAATTAGTCCATTGCTTTTCCTAATAATTGTTTTTAGTCTTATCAAATTAATTTGAAGTTGGCAGGGGAGATGAATGTGCTGGGCTTGTGCCTGCTGCTCAGGGACACACCTTATGGAATGAGTGAAGAGAAGCCCAAGGATGGGGCCTGCCCCAGAGCCACACACTCTTGCTTGTGCATCAATTTATGGACCCTGGAAACTGCTCTTGGGGCTTTTGGAGCCAGTAAAAGAACACGAAGGGGCTGGGGATGTAGCTCAGTTGGTAGAGTGCTTGCCTAGCATGCACAAGTCCCTGGGTTCAATCCTCCGCACCACCAAAAAAGAAAAGAACACTTATTCTGTAGCAGTAGAAAGAACCGGCATGGCAACTTATGAACTGCAGGCTATCTACATGTCTCCTAGCTGTCTTTTAAGAATCTCTCGGTTTCAGTGCAAAGAAAAGAGCGAGGAGGACCTACAGAGGAAATCAGTGCGGAAGTTTATTGGACTGCCACATGAGTGTTCCCGTGTGGCTGTGGCTCATTTCCACACACTGGGGATGGCAGCGTCTGTGGTGTTGTGCCCTGCTTTCACCCCCAGGCCAGGTGCCCTCCCGGAGCTCTTCCTAGTACACTCTTCAGACAGTCACACAGTCAAAACCCACTAGCTAACCACTAACCACTAACCCACTAAAACTCCAAGTTTATCGTCTAGTTGATTAAAATGCTTAGGACATACTCGAGAAGCTGAGGCAGGAGGACCACAAGTTTGAGGTCAACCTGGGCAGCTTAGCAAGGCTCTGTCTTGCTGTTTGATGTGTGGTTGATGGCTGCACTTGTGTCCATACTGCAGACCGTCCATTGCAGTTTAAAGGAAGTGTCTGACTTTACTCACTGCCCCTGTGTGTGTGATTCTGCCTCTGCCTCTGCCTCCCTTTGTCTTGTAGCAAGTCACACCCCACTTTACAGTGCACCTCCTAATCTGCTGGCTCAGTATCGTACATCTGAGGTGCCCCTGGAACTTCATGGCAGCTCAGGTGTGTCACCATGCATTTTATAATTGGGCTGGGTGGCCCACATCTGTAATCCCAGCACTTGGGAGGCTGAGGCAGGAAAATTTAGAGTTCAAAACAGGCCTCAGCAAAAGTGAGGCACTAAGCAACTCTGTGAGACCCTGTTCCTAAATAAAATATAAAATAGGGCTTGGGATGTGGCTCAGTGGCTAAATGCCCCTGAGTTCAGTCCCCAAGTTTGGCAGCACCTGTGAGGCTTTCCACTTGGTGAATATTCACTTCTCTAAGGTCATGACCTTTGATGGACCTTTGGCCCAGAGGTCCCAGCTAAAGCTGCCCTTGCTGATTCCCTTTTCATTTATACATGCAGGTCACACGCAGGTCTCTGGGTGTTCACTGTCTGTGACACACTTTGCATTTGCTTTGTGGTTAGTACTGGGGTCTATTAAAGAGGAATGGTACTGTGACTTGGTAATAGATAGTGCCAACCCTCTGCCAGGTGCATAGATTTATTAAATGATGTTGTGCAAGCTGTCTTTTTATCAGTGGGCGTGGCTCATGCCTGAAATTGGGAACATATCCAGGCCTCCCTTCCTTTCCCCCTTTAAAAAACTATAAAACAGAATTTTCAAGAATGCCCCAGTTGTTGTTGTTTGAATTCTCAAGTTTACTTGGTTCTATTTTCCCTATTCCCTTTTTTATATTGTTGTTGGCTTGCTTTTGTTGTTAATATTTTATTTCTGTTCTGTTTTTATCACACCACTTAAGACATGGTTGAAGCTGGCCCATCAGCTCCACTTGGGGTGCTTAGAAGACTAGAGACCCCGGGAGGCCCTGTCTGGGAGGTAGATGCATTGAATGCAGTGTCACTGAGTTCATTTAGTGAGTCCTGAGGGCAGGGGCGCTGCTGCTGAAGCTGCAGACCAGGTGTCTGGGTTTGGGTGAGCCTCGTGGAGCACCTGCACCCGGCGTGGGGTCTGGCTTCACGTGCCCGGCCTCCCACCTCCGGCTGAGCCCTCTGGGAGCCATGCAGAGCCCACCTTCATGTTTTGCCTTGTTGTATGCCTGCGGTGCGGGCTGTTATGAGAAGCTGTGGAGTGTCTTGTGGCAGCTCAGTTTCATGGCGAATCTTTAGCATATTGTTGGCATGAGGATTTTTAATCTAATTCTTTCTATGTAATAAGAACACTAAAACAATGGTAAGAGGCCTTTTTTTGAGCACTTGAGCTGTGTGGGGCACCTCATGTGCACCTGTTCTGTACCCTGGGAGAGGTGGTGCCTGCTCCCTCTTCAGGCCAGGACCCTGAAGAGTAGAGGACACACGTTCCTGCTGTGTAGCCCTAGCCAGCCCTGCCGGAGGAAGCCCTGGCCTTAGCTCTCTGGCACATAGGTGGAGCTAAAGGCCCTGCGAAGCATCGGAGGGTTTGGAGAAGATGGTGGTGCAGCCTGCTGCAGACATGCATCTCTGCTGCATGGAGACTGGACGGGGTGGGTGAGGCTGGGTAGGTGGGGAACACAGGGCAGACTAGGGAACCATTTTAGAGTCCCAGAAGGGAGAGGAAGGTGGAAACTGGTTGGTCTCTAAATACATTTTGAAGCAGAGCTGACAGAATTGTGTATGGGATAGAGAAAAGGAAGGAGTGGTGGGAATGTGGTCAGGTCTGTGGTCTGAGCAGCTGCAGGTTGGAACTTCCCTTTGTAGGGAGCAGGATCCCCAGGAAGGAGCATGTGTGTGGGAGGGTGGGCACAAATATGATTTAAGTATGGGGTGCCTCCATAGACAGCTAGGTGGGCGTAACAGTGCTGACGAGTGAACTGGGGCTTCACACATGCCCAGCAAGCACTCTGTCACTGAGCTATGACCCCAGCCTTTTTTGTTTTTAGGCAGGGTCTTAACTTGCCCAAGCTGGCTCCAGACTCCCTCATCTACCCAGCCCCACCTACCTCCTGCCTCAGCCTCCTTCCCTAGTAGCTGGGAGTACAGGCGGGCCTGGCTAGGCGGGGTTCACAGGAGGCAGTGCCCGTGGTGTCCTGGGTTGGCTGAGAGCCTTCACTCTTCTCTTGTTTATCTAACCCAGAGCTTCTGCTTTCCCTTTGGAAAAGGTGGAAAATTGGGATTTCTCCAGGAAATTTCCTGGTCTTTCAAGTGTTAGAAAGTGAGACTGTGAAATGAAACAGCGCGCCGAGCTGGCGCCGTAGCCCTCAGGGTCGCCGCAGCCTGGCCTGGTGTCTGTCTCTCCTGCTTACGTTTTTATTTCTGCTGAACCCTGCATGTGTGCACGTGTGCAGCCCAACTTCACATGTTGGTGTCTTTATTTAAATGGTGCCACACTATGTGTTTTTTGCAGTTTTCTTCTTTTAGTTAACATTTTTAAAATGTATCTCTTAGTAATCATAATTTATTTTCATCCCTAATTAATTGTCCCTTGTGAAACTATGCAGTACTCGTCTGTTTTCTTAGTAAGTGTCATGCAGTTGTTTCCCATTGTTGACGGTCACAGTGCAGCAGAGGAACCTGGGGTGCCCCAGCCACTGGTGCGCCCACAGTACATTTCCTAGCGTAGCAGATTGCTAGGTGGAAGTTAGTTGGCGTTTTTACATTTTTGCCTTGTGCACTGGAGACTGACCCAGGGCCTCGCACCTGCTAGGCAAATGCTCTACTGCTGAGTCACTCCCCCAGACTTTTTCTTTTGAGACGTTCTCACTATGTTTTCTAGATTGGCCTCCAAGTTGTAGTCCTCCTGCCTCTACCTCCTGAATAGTTGGGACCACAGGAGTGCACCTCAGCACCTAGCTCTTTGAAACATTTATAAGCCTCATAGCCTGCAGTATTCGATGAAGCTAGGGACCTGGCCAGGAGAGCGACATGACCGTTTCTTGTGTGCCCATTAGGGATCTCCTTCAGAACCATGCTTCTGGATTAAAAATAACTGTTCTAAGTGGTCATTTGAAGAACTTGACCTTGTTAAATGAACAAGGAGTAGCCAAACCCTCAGCCCAGAGCCAAACCTTTGGGTCTAAGTCTTGTTCAGGGAGTTTAATTCTTACTGGAGGAACACAGCTATCTGAAGGGAAGAGAGACTGCTGTATCCATGTTCAAGTAAGAAGTGGGGCGATTTCCTGTGTGTGTTAAAATGTAGGATCTACTTATGTCAACAGGATGCTACAGTGAAATGGGAACCTTGAAGGACTTAATTCCAATTGAAATGTTTTCTTCTCTTTGTGGGTGATGGAATAGAGGCTCAGAGAAGTTAAGTAACTTGTCCAGCCTCACACAGCGCAGGATCTCTGATGAGTCCAGATCATCAGGCAAAGATCCTCTTTGTATACATCACCTAGCTGAAGACCGATTCAAAGCAGTTACCTTTTTCTAAACTTCAATCATGTTAATTTTATCATTACTAAAAACACACTGACACCCTCTATTTCTTTTGTCATCAATTTCAACATTCTTTCCTTTGTCATTCCAAAAGTCTGCCCTCTGTGTCCTGCACCCCTTCCTGGTGCACACTGTTCATCTCTCAGAAGCTTTTTAAAGAGCAGATGGGTGCCAGAGCTGGAGACAGGCCAGGGTTTAGAGGGCCTCACAGCCTGCACACAGGGCTTAGCAGAAATACCTTTGGGTTTGGGGGTTTTATCTTGATATTCCTTTCCTGGCCTCTGAAGGCACAAGTTCAGGACCCCTGGTCTGTTCTCGGTCCTCTCTGTCGGTGCTCTTGTTTACTGGCTTAACCGTAACATTTAGTTCTAAATATTTTAACAAGCTCAAAACGTATAAATGCGTTCTACTGTCATGTACTACTAATTTGACAAATAAAATTTAAAAATTAAAAAAAGCTAATCATTAAAGCATGAAATCCTGCATCTGCTTTCTAGCAAGTTGCCGCCGGTGGCCATTCCTTCAGCATGTGCTTGGGCTCTCACTCCTGCCAGCTCTGCCTTAGAAGTCAGTCTAAGGTCTGAAACGCTGTCGTCACATGGTGCCATGGGGAGCCACGTTTGGAAGCCTGTGCCTTGGTGTGGCTGCATGACAGAGTACTCAGACTTGGGAGCTCTAAGCACCCATTGCCTTTGCTCTTGATTTTATGGATTAGCTAGTACTAGGGAAGTTCTTCTGTTGGTCCTGATGTGGTCCATGCAGCTGCAGTGAGATGGTGGCATGGTGCTCCTCTAGAACTGGTGTTGTAGCAGCATCTTGGAGCTGCGACCCTGTTCTGCATGGCAGGTGAGCCCAGGATCCAGCATTCCAAGCAGGTGTGTGTCGTGCTGGCAGTCACAGTCTCCAGAGCACCAGAACAGCTGGCCTTTTCCTGGCAGTTACTTTTTGGAGAGATTGAAGGGATAGGATCTGGGTTTTGAGATACCAGATGCCCTTGAGAGAAAGCATGAGACATATGACAGTGAAAATGAGTCAGTGGACTGAAGTTGACCCCATCCTTTTCTGTTCCCTGGTTGCTAGATACTGACAGGCAGTATATGTCCAGTTGACAGGAGAGTGGGGTCACTCTCCGACAAAGAGGTTGTTTTCAAGAAGAAACAGTCGAGAGACAAGATGATCATAATAGAAGTGAAAAGCTCACATAATAGACATGAAAAGCTCAGTTGAAGGTTTAGAATGTATACCTGAAATAGAACAAAAAAAGGAGAGAAATGGTGACCAGGAGAGAAAAAGAAATGGGGGACCTAAAACCCAGTGACCATTTTAGATGGGAAAACTGAGACTGCAGTAGGTCCCTGGTTTATGTGTGATCAGGGTGGTTCCCCCTGGCTTCACACCTGATCTCTGGTTCTACTTCTTAGCATCCAAGGGGAACCAGCAGTTATGTGTCCGAATATTGTCCTGGGTCGCGGTCCCAGGGAGGCGTGGGGGCACTGTCCAGAACACAGGGAAGGAATATCCAATCCAAATGAACTCTCTGCGCAATGTGACCTGTGGGAAGGTTCCCGCAGCAGCAGAAGCCTTTGGGCGTGCAGAGGACAGATGATGAGCGGAGCAGGCCATTGCCGTGAGAATCATGGTCATGGATTGAGAGGAGCGGGAGGCGTGGCAGATGGAGAACCTCTGTGATGTCGCAGGACGGAAGCCACAGGAACAGTCGGGAGCAGTGAGAATCTCCACAAGTCAGAGGACACCAGCTGTGGCTTTGGCCCAGGCTTGGTCTCCATCGTGTCACTGTCCTTCACCTCACCTGCAACCACAGAGTAGAGTGGGCACTGTCAGGGCCCCAGTGCTGGTCAGAGAAAAGGAGCAGACTGAGGAGCCCAGGCGGGATCCAGAGGAGTGTGCTGGCTGTATCTGGTTACTGTTCCCACTCCGCACCCCCCAAACTCAAAGCAGGAAAAATCGAAGGCATTTTTGGAGGGATGAATCCAAAATTGAAATTCTGGAAGTGAAAGACATATAAAATCTAGAAGTAACCCCAACGTGTAAGTGAGCAAGGTGACAGGGCTACGATGCCCACTCGGGTGAGTCTTGAGAGGGAGGTGCACATAGGCCCTTGGTCTCCTTCAAGCCTGGCAGGGCAGACCTTCAGACTCAGGTTTGCCGAACCCAAGCCCAAACGCAGTCCCCTCGGCCCTGCTCCCAGAGAAGGAAGTGAGCAGCCTGTGAACTCAGAGGCAGGCTCTTGTCTTCTGCGCGGCCGGCCTGGCTGTGGGGCCGAGAGCCCGCGTGCATGGTGAGTGTGCGTGGTGAGCGTGTCTAGCCGCCCTGCTCTCGTGGGCACTTGTTGAATGGCTCTGGCAGCTTGCTGGTCCCTGAGCAGAGCTGCCACCTTGCAGGTGTGAGTGCTGTGACTTGACCTTGTGTGCTCATCCGTGTTGCTGAATCCAGGCCAGTGGCAGGCACCATCGTATCAGCCACAGAGGGAAGGCAAGGAGTGAGCTCAGCAGCGGAAGTGGTCAGCTGCTCCCCACCATGCCCACAGAGTGTCACTAATGACTGACGCTTGGATCTCCCTGTTTCTTGGGATGCTGCAGGCTTGCACGGGTCTCTTGAATGCCCCTGTGGATGCGGCACACTACTAAATGTGAATATTAAAATTCTTCAGTAGCTTATGGCATGATTAGGAAAGCGAGGGAAATTTCCCATTAACAGTTCTGAATTAGCACTTTACCTTCCAGGACACAACAGAGTATGGTACCACTTTCTGATTTCCTTTTTTTGGAGATGGGGGGTACTGGGGATTGAACTGGGGCACTCAACCACGGAGCCACATCCCCAGCGCTATTTTGTTGTATTTTATTTACAGACAGGTTCTCACTGAGTTGCCTAGTGCCTCACTGTTGCTGAATCTGGCTTTGAACTTGTGATCCTCCTGCCTCAGCCTCCTGAGTCGCTGGGATTATAGGCTTGCGCCACTGCACCTGGCCCTGATTTCCTTATATATTCGCATGCATATATATATATTTATGTATATGTATCTATGTGTGTATATATATATATATGTATGTTTGTTTGTTTATTTATTTATTTATTTATTTATTTTAGTTGTCACCGGACCTTTATTTATATGTATGCAGTGCTGAGAATCAAACCCAGTGCCTCATACATGCCAGGGAAGTGCTCTTCCACGGAGCCACAACTCCAGCCCCCTGATTTCCTTTTAAGCTCCTCAGTTCACTATCATGATAACCGAGTGGCCTAATGGTTGTTTAATAAAATGTAAATAGGATACTGCAGGTAGTTACGGAAAGAAAAGCAAAACCTAGTTGGTAAAGCTTACTTCTGCACACAAGGTATGGAGTAAACTTTCTCTTGCTATTTATATATGAAAGCATCATAGATACTTACTTATTTAAAACAAATATGCATACACATATCAGTCTTCGTGTGTTTATGTGTATACACCTTTGTTATATACAAATAAACATGGTATGTGTGTAGTTGGTGTCCGAGACACAGCACAGCAAACCTCCACAGAGCCCCTGGGTTGTGGTCATTTTGTGGTAGTGTGTTACATGGCAGCCGTTTTAGAATTGGAAGAAGTTCAGCACGCAGTCCCTGGAGGCTCGGTGTTCTGCACTGGAGACAGCCAGGGTTTACAGCACGGTGACATGGGCTTGCAGCTCAGAGCGGTGTGGGGCGGGTCAGCTGACCCCGGTGTCAGTTGCTTGATCCAGGAGAGGGAATATAACTGCCGTCCTCGTCACACCTTGAACATCATGGTAAGCAGACCCTCTCTGATGGAATTGTGGAGCTGAGTGTGTGTGTGACTAACACCTGGCCTGGATTTTAGGAGTTTTTTAAAGGACGGCAGCTCTTGTCCTGCCCGTTGTCCTGTCTCGGGGTTAAAGCTGTGGCGTGAGTGGCTAGAGCATGACTGAATGTTTGCAGTGGCCTTTTTCAATGAAATCTGCTTCTTGCTGCTCAGAATCTGTGCCTGTGAGGTTTCTCCTCTGGGATGTCTGTGGTATTGTGCTGAGTCATTTTGGGTTGCGGGAATGGGGCAAAGTTCTATTTTTAGCTTCTCTGGGCGTAAAGGCCGAAGCTGGGTCATGTGCATCTGTTTGATTGTGCCCACCGAAAGAGACTCGATTCCGACTTAATAGGACCCTGGCCACTAAACAAATCAAAAGTTCCTAAAAAAATACCTTCACCTTTTTGTCCATTGTAAAAGATTGTTCTTTCCTGTGGGAAATGAAGACGTCTGCGTAGGGAGAGGCGGGCTTGTGCCTCTCCAGCTTCATCGTTCTGTGAAACCGGCCTCCTCTGTCCTCTCACTTCCAGGTTCCTCCTACGTCTTTGATCCTGCTTATGCCTTGTCCTGACCCTGCGGAGAGAATGAGGGTCCTCACACTCGCTCACAGCGTCCACTTGTCTGTGCTGTTCTTTATGTGGCAGTCATGAAGAATTCACATTAAAAAAAAAAAAGCTCACTTTTTGGACCACGAGCTCCTAGAGAACTGGGATGAGGTTTCAGTCATTTTCTTTGTGGGTTTGCACAAGACTGTGCTCACACAAATTCTATTCTTTTTTCTTTTCTTCTCTTTTCAGAACTGGGAATTGAACCCAGGGGTGCTGTGCTACTGAGCCACATCCTCAGCCTTCCCATCCCCTTTTTTTAAAATTTTGAGACAGGGTCTCACTAATTTGCTGAGGCTGGCTTTGAATTTCTGTCCTCCTGCCTCAGCCTCCCAAGTTGCTGGACTTATAGGCATGAGCCAGCACGCCCAGCTTCACGTATGTTTTTAATCTAATTCAGTTAGATTCTTTTTGTTGGTAACTGGCTTTGGGCACTTAGGCCCTTGATCTGTCTTACTGAACAAAGTGATATGCCTCTGGGAAGATAGAAGCCGTTCTGGGAGATACATTAATGTTTCCACATTTTGTTAGTAATTTCCACTTACTGTCTTTCAGTTGATCTACAGATGTGTAAGTTTTAAACTCTGGTATTCATTGACATATTGATGTTGCATTTCTTTTGGAACGTGGAGATTTGCAAACCTATGTACTAAACAGAAGTGTACAGATGCCTGCTTTGCGGCACCCAGAGGTAACCCAGTGGTCCTTCTGTCGTTTCATAGAGCTCTGGAATCGAGACCTTGGTGGAAGAACTCTGCTGCAGACTGAAAGACCTGCAGAGTGAGCAAGGTGAGCATGTAGTTCACGAACAGAGGCCACACTCTGGGATGGTAGCCCCAGGATCTGGAGTGAGGAAAATTGTTGAATTTTTTTAAAAAAGGTGGAAACAAACCCCTTTGTGTTTAGCACATACCACCAAGACAGCTTACTGCTCTGTCATCAGCCCTGTTGTGACTTCTGCCGCGGCCCCTAGCAGCAGACTTGTAGAGATCCCTGCTCCCAGAAGAGAAGAGGGGCTTAATCTGCTGGTGCCCTCCTAGATAGGAACCTTCTCCTCCGTGTGTGTCTTCACATGGATGCTCAGAGACCAGGAGCACCTCCACTCCTCCATCCCATCCTCGCCCCACGTTACCATCTGCCCATTGCTAGGAAGGACTCTAAAGATGGGGACATCAGTAGTTTCAGGTTTGGGAGAAACTTCTGCTTCGACTTGGATTTTTTTGGATAGGCAGACTTGGTTGAGCACGTTGGGTCTTCTGGGTGTGGGAACTCATGCTGCTTTTCCTGACAGCTGCGTGAGATGTGAGGGGCCTCACACTGAAGGCCAAGGTTTTTGTTTCTCTGCCTTCTCATGGTCACTTGGTGTGCACCAAGCCTCCTGCTCAAGGCTCAGTTTGATGGATTTTAACCTGAGCTCAGCTTTGAGGATAGCCCTTTGTTTCTGTGTGAGTTGAGACACAGCCCTGGCTCACCACCGTGTTTAGTAACAGAGCTAATTGTAAGAAGAATTTTCTTTACAGATTAGTATGAGTAAAAATGAGTCAATATAAAGTCCATGAGTCAGAATTTTGTGAGAAAATATTTTATATTCTGAACAGATGTTCTCCCTATCTGGTCTTATTAATAGTAAAAAGGGACTTCAGTCGCTTAATAAAGTGCCTCTAGAACACTGTATCAGTGACGAGATGAACAGCTCATCTCTCGGCCTGATGTTAAAGTGACTTAGCCAGAGGATTCCTTTTGGCACACTGAAGAAGCTGATTTTTATTAAAAAGACAAACTGGTCCAAAATTCTCTTTTTTAAGCCACAAAAGCCTATAGTATCATTTCTGTTTAAAATTACATGAAAAACTTTTAACAACATGGGCATTTATTAACTAGATATAAGACAAATCTTTCTGAATTTTTGTTTCATAACAGAAGAGAAGATTCACAAAAAGTTAGAGGGGTCTCCCTCTCCAGAGGCAGAATTATCCCCTACAGCAAAGGATCAAGTGGAAATGTATGTAAGACTGTGTTCAGTATAAAGTGTGCTTTTGTTACAATCAGACTAATAACTGCTGCGTGGTTTCCATTTTTGGTTTGTCATCTTCTGTTTAATTTCATAATTTAGGCAACATTTACTGAGTAGTTATTAAGTGCTTGGCACATCTTTGAAGGTGAACAGAATGGTTCTGTGCTTATCATGCATGTTCAATAAATGTTTGTGAAATGAGTGAAACAAGGAAGGGGGTTGTTCACCAGTAGAGTCCATTTATGTACTATTACCTTTGAAATTCACAACAGTCCATTGAGGTAGTAATAAGAAATTATGATTATCCTTGTCCACATATAAGAAGACTGAGTTCCCAGTGTTCTTTTTGCAAAGGGAACATGGGCAGGCCCCTGATTTAACCAAATCTGTTTCCTATACTTGCAGTTGTTTCTTTTTAGATGAATAGTGTTATGTTACTGAAATGTGCATTATAAGCAGACTTTTTCGTTATACATTTTATTTTAATCTAAAACCTCTGAACCTCTAAAACCTAGGAAAAATTGCATTTAGTTGGTTTGCGTAGACCCATCCCATCCAACAGAATAACCACAGCCAAGCCTGGCATGGTGGCACACACCTATAATCCCAGCAACTTGGGAAGCTGAGGCAGGAGGATTGCAAGTTCAAGGCCAGCCTCAACAACTTTATGAGGCCCTAGACAACTTAGCAAGACCCTGTCTCAAAATAATAAATAAAAAAGAGTTGGAGATGTGGCTCAGTAGCTAAGTACCTCTAGGTTTAATCCCAAATACCAAAACAAAAAACAAACCAACAGGGGGCTGTTAAGTGCTTGAAACATGACTAGTTCAACTTGAGATGTACTCTAAATATAAAATTCTCATTAATTTTCAAAAACAGTATAAAGATAAGTGTACAATATAGCATTCGATTGGTATTGATTTCATGTTGAAATGGTCATATCACGTGTTGACTTGGTGTTAGTCTCACTCATTTCTTCTGACACCTTTAATACGACTGCTGGAACACGTGGAGCACGGTGTTCTGCTGTGCAGCTCTCACAGGTGGGAAGGAGAGGCCAGTCCAGGCCCTTGAGAGCATGGCTTCATTGCCGCTTCCTGTGTGACTTGAGTGCAGCCTGCAGAACAGCAGTGCCCGCGATGACCAGGCATCGAGCTCCATCCTGTGATAAAGTGACAGGCGCCAGGCCAGTCCCTTCAGCGGTGCCTTTCTGTAAGGCAGATAGGATTCGTACCCCTACTTTGTAGGTGAAGAAACTGAGCTACAGAGAGATGAAGCAACAGGCCTGAGGTCACCCAGCTAGTGAGTGGCAGAGCCAGGATTTGACCTCAGGGAATGTGGCTTTAGAGCTTGTAGTCTTGACTCAGGTGCCATCCAGCCTTCCAGCCACATAGATGTATAACGCTCACATAGTGGGGTGAGGTAAGCCATGTGCTCACCATTTTACAGTTGGGGAAATAAACCAGAACATTAAATAATGAGCTTAAATTCACAAGCATAAGTGACCAAGCTGAGATTCAAATTCCAACATTTCCTCTTGAAAAGACTACATTCGGGCTGGGGATATAGCTCAGTTGGTAGAGTGTTTGCCTCGCAAGTACAAGGCCCTGGGTTCAATCCCCAGCACCGCAAAAAAAAAAAAAAAGAAAAAAAAAAAAAAAGACTACATTCTTTTACTATGTCATATTTGTCATTCTTTACTTATTAAAATTTGAGTTTTGAAGATAAAAACTGTCCTCTTACCTATTTTCATAGTATGGTGCTTATTCCAGTGCTCAGCAAAGAATCTGCTTGACGCATGAGGCTGACGTTGAAGTACGGTGTGCTTTACTGTGAGCCCTTGGAAGGTGCTGGTTCGTGAATGATGTGAACATTGGCTCTGGTAGAATAGTCCGCTTCTGCCTGCAGTGTTGTTTTACTGCATGTAACACATCAAAGTGCTCATTTCGAACTCTTGACTGTTTTTCAGGTACTATGAAGCATTTCCACCACTTTCTGAGAAGCCAGTTTGCCTGCAAGAAATCATGACTGTTTGGAACAAGTCGAAAACCTGTTCTTACTCCAGCTCCTCCTCCTCATCCACAGCTCCCCCAGCAAGCACAGACACATCCTCTCCCAAGGACTGCAACAGCGAAGGCGAAGTCATCAAGGACAGAGGCTCGGAAGCGTCCACTGCTGCGCGTGAGAAAACCCAGGGCAGAAGCAGACACGAGAAGGAGGACAGGCTGAGCAATGGCGCTGCTGAAGAAAAGCCCGCCTTGTACAAAAAGCAAATCCGCCACAAACCCGAGGGGAAGAGCCGCCCTCGCTCGTGGTCTTCCGGCTCCAGTGAAGCGGGCTCAAGTTCAAGTGGGAATCAGGGGGAATTAAAAGCATCCATGAAATATGTCAAAGTAAGGCACAAGGCACGAGAAATTCGAAACAGAAAAGGGCGGAATGGGCAAAGCCGGCTGTCACTAAAGCACAGTGACAAGGCGGAGAGAAGCATGCATGCAGGCGGCAGCAGCAGCAGCAGCGGGTCTGTGAGGCAGCTGTGCAAGCGGGGTAAGAGAGCCGCGAGAGAGACGGGCAGGAGAGACCCCGGCAGCACCGCGGGGCGAGACCTGCACGCAGAGAGCAGAGACGACACGGAATACAAAGAGGAGCCGCTGTGGTACACTGAACCAATTGCTGAGTATTTTGTTCCTTTGAGCAGAAAAAGCAAACTAGAGACCACATACCGAAACAGACAAGAGTCAAGCACTCTGACGTCGGAGGCGGTGGAAGACTTGTCTGAATCAGTGCGTGGTCTGTGTGTCAGCAGCGGTAATTCTCACAGAACATACCTCGCAGCAGGTACTTTCATTGATGGTCACTTTGTAGAAATGCCTGCAGTTATAAATGAGGATATTGACCTCACTGGGACCTCATTATGTTCTCTGCCAGAGGACAACAAATACCTAGATGATATTCATCTATCAGAATTAACACACTTCTATGAAGTGGATATTGATCAATCCATGTTGGATCCTGGTGCCTCAGAAACCATGCAAGGAGAAAGTCGGATTTTGAATATGATTCGACAAAAAAGCAAAGAGAATACAGATTTTGAGGCAGAATGTTGCATAGTGTTAGATGGTGTGGAGTTGCAAGGGGAACGTGCAATATGGACAGATTCTACCAGCTCTGTGGGTGCCGAGGGCTTGTTCCTGCAAGACCTTGGCAATCTGGCTCAGTTTTGGGAGTGTTGTTCATCCAGCTCTGGCGATGCCGATGGAGAGAGCTTTGGAGGAGACTCTCCGATTAGACTCTCTCCAATCTTGGATGGCACAATGCTCAATTCACACTTGCTTGCTGGCAATCAAGAGCTCTTCTCAGATATTAATGAAGGATCTGGTATAAACTCTTGTTTTTCAGTGTTTGAAGTGCAATGCAGTAATTCTGTTTTACCATTTTCTTTTGAAACACTCAACTTGGGAAATGAAAATACAGATTCTAGTGCTAATATGCTTGGGAAAACACAGTCTAGATTACTAATATGGACCAAAAATAGTGCCTTTGAAGAAAATGAACACTGTTCTAATCTTTCAACAAGAACTTGTAGTCCATGGTCCCATTCAGAAGAAACACGTTCAGACAATGAGACATTAAACATTCAATTTGAAGAATCCACACAGTTTAATGCAGAAGATATTAATTATGTAGTTCCTAGAGTCTCGTCAAATTATGTAGATGAAGAACTTCTAGATTTTTTGCAAGATGAAACTTGCCAACAGAACAGTAGAACTTCAGGAGAAATTCCTACATTAGTTTTCAAAAAAAGATCTAAGCTAGAATCTGTCTGTGGTATTCAGCTAGAGCAAAAACCAGAAAACAAAAACTTCAAAACTACACAAGTGTGTAGTGAAAGCAGTCCACGTGGAGATGGCTACAGCTCAGGGGTTATCAAAGACATTTGGACAAAGATGGCAGATGAAAATTCTGCGACTTCAGTAGAAATAGAGAGAATTGATGATGAGTTGTTTTCGACCGATGTAAATAACTACTGCTGCTGTCTGGATGCTGAGGCGAAGATGGAGACCCTTCAGGAGCCTCGCAGGGCTGTGCAGCGATCCGAGTATCGTCTCTGGGAGGGGCAGAAGGAGAACCTGGAGAAGAGAGCATTTGTTTCCAGCGAGCTCTCAAAGGTGGATGGTGGGGATTACACTACACCCTCTAAACCTTGGGATGTGACCCAAGATAAAGAGAACGCGTTCATTCTCGGAGGGGTTTATGGAGAGCTCAAAACCTTCAGCAGCGATGGGGAGTGGGCAGTTGTACCACCTGGTCACACAAAAGGAAGCTTGTTACAGTGTGCAGCGTCTGATGTTGTGACAATAGCTGGGACAGATGTCTTCATGACCCCGGGAAACAGCTTTGCTCCTGGTCACAGGCAGTTATGGAAACCCTTCATGTCGTTTGAGCAGAATGATCAGCTGAAGAGTGGGGAAAATGGGTTAAATAAGGGATTTTCTTTTATCTTCCATGAAGACTTACTAGGAGCTTGCAGTAACTTTCAAGTTGAAGATCCTGGACTTGAATATTCATTCTCTTCCTTTGACTTAAGCAATCCATTTTCCCAAGTCCTTCATGTAGAATGTTCATTCGAACCTGAAGGGATTGCATCTTTCAGCCCCAGTTTTAAACCAAAATCAATCCTCTGCTCTGATTCAGACAGTGAAGCTTTCCACCCTAGGATATGTGGCGTCGACAGAACACAGTACAGGGCTATTCGGATCTCTCCTAGGACTCATTTTCGGCCAATTTCTGCATCCGAACTGTCCCCAGGAGGAGGAAGCGAGTCGGAATTTGAATCTGAGAAAGATGAAGTAAATATTCCCATTCCTTCTCAAGTTGATGTATTTGAAGATCCACAAGCAGATCTCAAACCTCTGGAAGAAGATGCAGAGAAAGAAGGCCATTACTATGGAAAATCAGAACTTGAGTCTGGAAAATTCCTTCCCAGATTAAAAAAATCTGGAATGGAAAAGAGTGCTCAGACATCATTGGATTCCCAGGAGGAGTCGACTGGGATTTTGCCAGTCGGAAAGCAAAATCAGTGTTTGGAATGTAGCATGAATGAATCTCTGGAAATAGATTTAGAAAGCTCAGAAGCAAATTGTAAAATAATGGCACAATGTGAGGAAGAAATTAATAATTTTTGCAATTGCAAAGCAGGTTGTCAGTTCCCTGCTTATGAAGATAACCCAGTTTCTTCAGGACAGCTAGAGGAGGTATGTCAGCGCACGTCAGCATTTGGTAAAGGATTGGGTCAGGTATAATCACCACTGTCCATCTTACTACCAGGGATAGCTGTGTCAGATGGCAAAAGATAGGGTTCAACTACTGGGGAAACTAGTCTAAATGTCTTAAGAGTTTGTTGTTCTTACAATTTTACCTGTAAGGATGGAAAATGGATTTAATTATAAACTTGGACTAGACAGCAGATATTCCTTCAAAGGAAAGACATTTTACAATAAATGACAGGATTTGGGATTCTTTTGTGTTAACATAGATGTACTATGTGAAGAGCAAAAACCTACACAGCTGGGCAGCAGCCAGGGCTGTGGTCCCAGGCACCTGGGAGGCAGAGGCAGAAGAAGTGCAAAGTCTGGACTAGCCTGAGCGACTTTGAGACCCTGTGTCAAAATAAAAGTAAAGCGTGGTGTGTTAGGGGATGTAACTCAGTGAAGGGGGTGCTTTCTGAGCAAGCCCGGGCCTGGCTGTGAGCTGTGTTGAGCCTGTCAAGGGAACTTCCCAGTGACAGCTTTGTTAACAGGAGTCGAGCCCCTTGGCCACTTTCCTTAATGCAGTCTAAGGTAGAATCGATTGCACCAGAACTAACACTTGACGCGGTAACCTGTTTCCCAGAACAGCATAGCAGCCTGCCTCCTCTGGCTGTGGTTGGACTCGGCAGTGCCTGGCCCTTCTCCAGGGGCAGCTAACTTGACAGGCAGAGTTGGAGGTTCTCGCAGTGTGCCACCTGAGGCAGAGCAGCTGGTGTCGCCTCCTCCTGTCTCTCCTGCATACGAGTCCCATCCATATCGTGAAGCCCTCTTCACTGCCCCTAATTCCTCTTCCCCACCATACCCTGCATTCGAATTAATTTCTCCATTTTCTTGATTTGCCTGCACGTTTTGGCTCTGTAATTGCACTTCCATGTTTCCTGAGTGACTTATGTACCTTCTCTCTCACCCTGGACTGTCAGTCCCTTGTGGCTGTGGACCATGCCTTGCTTACTCGGTGCCTAGGTGTGCAGCTGCTTGCCTGTGATCGCAGGTAACTAGAGAATCACTGTTCTAGTCAGTTTCTCTAGAGACCCCCAGCGAGTTTCATCCCTTGAAACACTGAGGTCTGAACCGGGGAAAAACAATAATGTTGCTAGCCTTTACTTGCCGTTGATCGCCCCATTTTCCTCCCTAAATTTTCCTTTATGTACTTTGTATTCCACCTGGTTCCAGATGGGGAAGAAAGAAAAGGAGGAAGGAAACGCGATTCCAAACCACACCACAACACACTCCTCCGCTTTCTAGTATGTTGACGTGTTTACCTGCTACCAGAATTCTGGGTTTCTCTGAAAGTCTTAGGTTCAAAGAACATGTGGGTGTCTGAGAGTTCAGATGTTGTTGGTGCTTGCAGCTGGGGACGAGAGCTGGAGAGAGTTGCCTGCAGGATGCTTTGGGACGAGACAGGACTGGGACCTGTCACACCGCCTGGTCAATCTCAGGAGCCCCACTTAAAGATCACTAGTGGGCCTTCTATTTCAGAGCAAGAGGATGAAAATGCAGGGTTTCTAATAGAATCGGTGTCTGGGAGCATAAGATTTTTTTTTAAGTAGTTCAACTCAACAGACATTTATTGGCCACCTGTCACAGGCCTGTCAGTGTAGTAGGAGCCTCAACAAGACTTTGTCCTTGCCAGTGAGGAGTTCAGACAAGGAAAGAGACTAATTTGTGAGCAGTTTATTCTGGTTGATGTATGGTTCAGATGCAGAAGTTGACAGCCGGTGCTGGTGCAGGGAGAGCCCTCACGGGAGCCACCTCCCGTGTGTGCTTCGCTGGGTCCTCCATGGGTGTTTTCTGCATGGATAAGCAAATACATGTTCACCTATCTCCTCCTGTTTTTCTCATTTTAACTGAACTGGCATCACATTATAATCACCTCCTTTTTTATTGCCTACATACTGTTCCATCGTGTGGGTGCACCATCATTTAACTGGCCAGTTCCTGGTCTTTCAGGGCATTAGGGCCAGCCAGCACAATTTCTGGCAGTGTGGTAGGTGGAGCAGTGAGGGTGAACCTGGGAGGCTGTGGAAACCTCTGGAGAATCCTCCCAGGCTTTGAGAGGTGAGGACAGCTCTTTGCACACACCTGGGTATGCAAGGTCAGGAGGAGCGGGCAGAGCACAGGAGCAGAAGGCATGGCAAGGCAGGGGCTGCACCACGGAGTGCAGGGGTCAGGGAGTTCAGTGCATAGTGCAGTTGCAGAGGGAGGGGAAGGAACAGCAGGGTAGGCATGGGTTGCATGTGTCTGTTGGTGCATAGATTTGTGGCACAAGTGTCCTTGACATTGATTTAGTTGCCCGCTTGGAGCCAAGCACTTTGAAGCACAGAAAAGCTGCAAAAGTCTTCGTCCTCTTGTTTTTGGGACTTTCCTGTCCAATTCAGGGGAGGTCTTTTTGCCACTGCAGACTTTGTGCTGTGAAGGTCAGCAGGTCTGGAGACCAGAGAGGGAGCGGGTGTCATCTGGGTGGTGTGGCACCCAGCTAACCATTGCCAAGGCCAGACAGGTTGAGTTCCGCACCTGGCTGCTGAGGACATGCAGACTCAGGGTAGCAGGTGGCCTGCCCAGGTCCCACAGAAGGGACAGAGCCAGAGCTCTTCCCACGGTGCCAGGGAAAGGGAGACTCAGAGCAAGGCTTGGCACCTCTGGTATCTCCTGGTACTTGGTATCTCCTTGTTCACATTTCATTTCTTCTTTTCCAAAGAGAGGCCTTGAGAAGGCTTCCTTTCCCTTTGCAAGCTGAATGACAAAGGCACATGGTTCCCTGGCAGCTTTCTCTCCCAGAACTCGGATATCCAGTGAGAATTTAAAGCTGTGAAGCCTCTTTTCTTTGCCTGATTTCCATCTTCTAAAAACCTACTGAGGCCTGGCACAATGGCCTATGCCTATCACTTCAGCTACTTGGGAGGCTGAGGCAGGAGGATGGCAAGTTCAAGGCCAGCTTCAGCAGCACAGCAAAACCCTTTTTCAAAATAAAAAATAAAAAGGGCTCAGTGGCAGAGCACTCCTAGGTTCTGTTTCTAGCACTGCAGAGCAGAACTATTGAGGGGGATGTCTATGGCTGAAAACATTTATGGTCAGGCTTTTGGGATTAAGTTTATGTCTTTTTTTTCTCTCCCAGCCCCCCCCCCCCCCGTTTCATTTTGTTCATCAAATATGTGTTAAGTGCCTCCCATGCCAGTTGCTGGGAATAAGTAGCAGAGAGCCCTGTAACAACCTGTAGCCTTGGGGGGAGCTCAGAGCAAACATGAAGTTGTGTGCTGTGTTAGAATGTGAAAGCTATCAGAAAGGAGGAACAGGGTTGGAAGAGGGGTGTGGTGGGTTAGGACTGCTGGGAGGAGCTTGCCAGGCTACATGAGTAATCAGGGCAGGCTTCCTTGCAATGCTTGGGTTTGAGGAAGGACTTGGAAGTGAGCGAGGGAGCCCAGAAGATGCCCAAAGGCAGGCAGGTGTGTGTGTTTCCTCTGGGCAGTCCTATTCTCCTTTGCTCTGCTTCCTGTTCCCTCTGTCCTTTCTGCATTCTTAGTCACAACCAAACCAGAAGTTGAGTTAATGTGTTAGCAGACATGAGAGGAGCACAGTGTGGTCTCTGCCTCGCACCCTCAAAGTTGGCAGCCCCCAAGTGGAGAGCTGTCCCGAAGTGACGCACGTGTGCTGTGCTGGCCATCTTTCTGTTGCTGTGATCAAATGCCTGAGAGGAGCAGCTTAGAGGAGGGAAGACTTATTTGAGCTCACGGTTTCAGAGTTTTAATTTATGATCAACTGGTTGCATTATTTTTGGGCCTCTGGCGAGGCAGAAAATCATGGCAGGGAGCACATGGGGGAGCAGAGCTGCTCGCCTCGTGGTGACTGGGAAGCAGGGAGAGGAAGGGCTGAGGTGGCGATGTTCCCTTCAAGGCACACACCTAATGACCTAGTTTCTTTCCACTAGGCCCCACCTTGTGAAAGTCCCACCACCTCCCAATAGTGCCACTGGCTGGTGACCAGGCCTTTAACACATGGGTTTTGAAGGTCTTTAAGATCCAAACCATAACATTCTGCCATAATGCAAAATGCATTTAGTCCATCTCCAAGAACCCCTAAGTCTTAACAGTTCCGTCATTGTTCAAAAGTCCCAGTCCAAAGTCTCCTCTGAGTGTCAAGGCAAACTCTTAGCTGTGAGCCCCTGTAAAAATCAAGAAACAAGTTACATACTTTCAAGATGCAATGGCATAGGGTAAATACTCCCATTCCAAAAGGAAGGAACAGGAAGAAAACCAGGAGGAATTGGACCAAAGAGACTGAAACTCAGCAGGGTAACATTAAATCATTGTAACTCCAGGGCACCATGGTGGTGTGATGTGAGCTCCAAAGGGTTTGGGCAGCCTCACCCCCACAGCCTTGCTGGCTGCAGCCCACACAGATACTCCCTAGGGCTGGTTCTGCTCACTGCCTGCAACTTTCTTTGGTAGCCGACCCAACTTCCTGGCATCCAGCTTTCTGGGGTCTCTATCGGAGCTTCAGTTTTACTCTTAAAGCTTCACACAGTGCCCTCTCAGAATGCTTGCAGCACTCCTGACCCACCACATGTTGCCTGACCTCCCATCCCAGCTTTGCTTTGAAATCCAGGTGGCAGCCTCCATGACCTTGTGACTCTTGGGCTCTGCAGTTCTACAGAACTGGTGTCACATAGATGATGCCAGGGTCTACCGCCAGCTTGAACTTGAGCCAGCAAGCAGCACTCTGAGTGCCTTGGTGGCCAAACATTGGGAATCCACCATGGGAGGAAATTGCCTAGGTGGCCCTGTGTGGACAGTGTGCCTGTTGCTGGGGCTGTCCTCTCAAACAGCAGCTTAGGGTCTGATGGGTGGGGTCCTGCTGATTCCTAAGGTGCCCTCAAGGCATTGTTCCCATTGTCTGGCCAGACCTGCCCTGCAGTCTGGGGTTTAAATCCACGACTTCTGCATGCTGGGTAAACATGGCTGAACCACATCCACAGTCCTGTTGGCCTATTTTTAATGGTGCCAATCTCTAGCAGTTGCACTTCTCTTAACTGGGATTTCACTCCTTTTCTGGCAAACTTTGAGGTTTTCACATTTTTCCACTCTACCTTTTGCTCCTCGTTTTCACAGTTAACCTGGCTAAAAGCAGCCAGCAATGTCCATGCCTCTACCTCAATGCTGTGCTGCCTTGAAATTTCGTCTACCAGAGTAATTAGCCATAACCTTTAAATTTAGCCTTGCATGACGTCTCTGGGCATGGACAAGATGTAGAAAAGTTCTTCTCCAAAATGTATCAGGGTTGGCCTCAAGTCCAGTTCCCAGCAGAGTCCTCCTTTCTGTCTGCAACCTCATTAGCATAGTCTTTACTCTCCATACTCCCCTCAGCATTCTGGTCTTTTGATCTCCCACCAGAATCACCCATTAACTTCCCTCCAAACTTTTCCAAACTCCTTTCACAAGCCGGTTCCTAAAGCTTCTGAACCACATCACTAAGTGTACTCACAGAAATGACCCCACTTCTCAGTGCCGATTTTCTGTTTGCTTTCCATTGCTTTAATGGAAAAATACATGGAAAAAAATTAACTTAAGAAAGATTTGGGTTGGGTTGGGTTGGGTATGTTGACATATACCTGTTAATTGTGGTAGAGTGCCTGTGGATTCAATCCCCAGTACCACCAGAAAGAAAAAAATATATATTTTAGGGCTGGGTATGTAGCTCAGTTGGCAGAATGCTTGCCTAGCAAGCACAAGGTCCTGGGTTCAATCTCCAGCACTGAAAAAAAAAAAAAAAAAAGATTTTGGCTTATGGTTTCAGAGATTTCAGTTAATGATCACTTGGCCCTATTAAGTGCCTGACATAGAAATTGACACCCAAATTGAAGTTGCAGAAAGACTCCTAAAATTGTAGTAGAAACTGGTAGGCTCTTGGCAGTGGTAGCAACAGGAGAGGAAGGAAGTGGTGTGCTCGGTAGTAAGAGTCTAGGCCTGGGAGTTGGTTTATTCAGCTCTGTAGACACTGAGAATCTGTTTTGTTCTTGGAGAGGCACAGATGATGAGTAAGACATGGGCTTGCCCTTAAAAAGCTCCCAGTGTGCTTGCTTGGGCAGCTCGTAGACCACAACTGGAACAGTACGGAGAAGGTTAGCTTGGCCTCTGTGCAAGGATGACACGCAAATTCATGTGGTGTTCCATATTTTGATGAACCATACAGGCTGATTTGAACTGCATTAAAACATTTAAAAGTGAGGGGAAAAAAAAGTTTCCAGTGTGGTTCCATTGCATCTGCCTTCGTCTTGGCTGGGGCTCCAAGCCCATTGTTGTCCTGGCCCCTCTGGCCTGCTTTTCTACCACATCCCATCCTTCACAATGAACTTTCTCCCTCTCTTGCCCTTGCCTCCCTTCCCATCTCAAGACTAAAAGATAAGCAGCATAACTGAACTCACCCTAGTAAAATTGGTAGGAACTCACATAGGAGCCCGTCATCTCCAGATCCACTTCTCTGTGTAGAGCCTTGGGATGATAGAGAGGATTCTGGCCAAGGGAGCCTTCCTTGATATTCTGAATGGCACTAAGTAATATCATAGGACAGGTGAGGGCTTGCCAAGAGCTTCAGGGTGCTGGCAATGGCGTGCCAGGGGCTTTACCTGCCTCGAATTCACTGCTGACCTGTGCGTTGCTCACCGTGTTTGCCTTAGGTGGGACTTTGGCCTGGGCTACTTTTATCCAACAACAGGACTCATTTTATTGTTAGGATAAGCTGCAGAGAGAATGGTGAAGGTTGGCTGATGTGGAAAGCAGTACAGTTCTTCAGTTCCCGACTGAGGAATATATCCAAAAAGATACATAAAATGAAAATGAAAAGTTGAGAGTCTTTCCCATTTACTTATATAGTAAAAGACATGTTACTGAATCAAGCAATTTTAGACCCGTAAAGGAATGTACAATTACAAGCATAACAGAATCCTGCTGGAGAATTGTTCTTCGCTACTTACTTAAACAGTTCAGAACACCTAATGTTACACTCATACACTTAACGACTTATCTTAAAACAGGGAAGACTCACACACAGTTCCTGAACAGACTTCTGCTGAGAGCACAGTGTAGGACCCTGGGCAATATGAAGATGCAGAGGCCAGGCCTCATCCTGAGAGAGCTGTGAGCAGGCACCTGGAGGGACATGCCACCAGGGTGTACGTGCTGACCGGAGCTGGCCAGGCGGCTTCTGATGAGCACTCTCAAGGACTCTCCTGGATCACTTGAGAGCTGCTGCTGACCACCAGCCACACTGCCTCATTGCCTAGGCGGGTGGGCAGGTTCCTTCTGGACTTTGAGAATTGGAGACTGGACTCCAACTTGGGTCTCTCCTGTGCAGCTGGGTGCTTTCTACCCTGCCCTGGCCACAGGGGACCTAGGGTGTGAGTCCTGCTGCTCTTTAGGATTTGTTCCCTTATGGCTTTTGGATGGCTGCTTTGTGTTTCGCATTTGTAATTTGTTTTCTTTTTGTCCCAGCTTCCTTTTGAGTTCTCACCTAAGCAAATAATTTTGTTGTAAAAGGAAAACGTTTAGGTCAGTAACTCTGCCCGTGAGAATCTTCCTTCTGTTCCATTTCTTTTTTTGTTACCTCCTGCCTGGATGTGTGAGGAAGAGGCCCTGCTTTTTAAGACACTTTAGGTTCAGGGTGCCCTGTTATCTTTGTGCACTGCTGCATTCGAGAAATTGGCCTTAGTTTAGGAGTATTTCCTGATGTGTTGTGGTTTTACCTTGTTAAGAGTTCCCTGGGTTTGCTAAGGTAATCATTCCACTCACAGCCTAAGTGCTTTTTGAAGAAAACTTTATTTTCTACGAACACATTGGCCTTTTTTGTTACCATATCTAGAACAGTAAAAAACTCACTAATTTTAAAATCCTGGGTTTGGGGCTGGGGACATAATTCAGTTGTGGAGTGCTTGCTTAGCAGGTGCGAGACCTTGGGTTGAATCCCAGCACAACCAACATCACACACACACACACACACACACACACACACACACACAGTCCTGGGTTTTTTGTCCGTAATTAATAATACTTATGTTTTTACCTCTATCCTGAAAATTTATCAACATTTTCTGTATTTGGTTTAATCTGAACAGTTTCCTGTATTGAATACTAATGTGCAAGAAATGAATAGAAGTCAAGAAAAGCAGACCTGGTGGGAAAAAGCCTTGTACTCTCCTCTCTTCCCTACATCAGAGTGCGAAGGTAAGGAGGCCTGCGTTTATTCATTATGCATTCAGACTTTCAGTTCATTAAGTTTTCTGGGACTTGGGGTTGTGGCTCAGTGGCAGAGCACTTGCCTAGCATGTGTGAAGCCCTGGGTTCAAATCTCAGTACAACATATAAGTAAGTAAATAAATAAATAAAGGTCCATCAACAACTAAAACAAATATTTTTAAAGAAGTAAGTTTTCTGGCTGAGACTATCAGTCCAAGAGACTCTTAGGGGATTTTCTGTGGCTAGCACTTTGTCATGCTCTGGGGACACAGACATGAGTGAGAGCTGGACCCTGCTCTTGAACTCAGTCATGGGCTGATGGAGGGAAAGGATGGGAGATTGATGGAAGGTCCAGCCTTTGATGAAATGTGTACAAACTACATGGACTCATGAAGGAAGAGGTAGGGAGGCAGTGCCTGGGGAGAAGAGGGCTAGGGAACCGGGGTAGGCAGAAGGAGCAGGGACCCACCCTGTTCAGCTGGGCTGTGGCAGACAGGGAAGAGCCTGTCAGGAGTTGGGGGTGTAGGGAGGGCTAGGGGACTTCAGTTGGGAAAGTGTCGAGGTCAGTTGTGTGTTCAGGACACTTGCTGCAGCAATGGAGATGGAACTGGACCTGTAGGGCATCTGCCAGGGTACCTTGGTGGTGACAGAGGTGTGGGGTGATGAGATGAAGATGTGAATGAGGTGGTGGCAAGTGGCATGGATAAAGGGGAACATGATCAAGAGGTTTTGTAGAGATGCATTTGTCAAGTGACTTCCTGTGAGGAGTGGGCACCAGGAGGATGGACGAGACCATGGAGAAGGGGTGGCAGGAGCTGATTTGGTGCAGAAGATCACGAGTTTGGGGCATGTCTTGAATGAACCATCTGTGCCTCCAAGTGGACCTATGCAGAGTTGTAAGACATTCCTGCCTGGAATCTGGGGAGACGCAGGAGATAAGGACATGTCTGTGTGGATGAGAGCAGGCAGCTGAGCCCGCCTGGCTCCTGTGTGCCCTCAGCCTCTCCCGTCAGAGCCCTGCAGTGCCATGGTGCTCTGGTGTGCGTTCACAGGTTCACATCTATCACACCTGCCCACACGTGGCCTTCCTTCCGGACCTGGGCAGAGCTGATAGGACGGAGGCAGGGCTAGCACTGGGATTCTTCTTTGGGGGTGTTTGCGTCTCACTGGTCTATAGCCAAGGCAGCTTCCCAGACCCTTTCCTTCATCCCAGAGGGTCCCAAGGAGAGCAGAGGGCCAAGACTTGACATGGCATCTGATTGTTTCAGAGCACCATCAAAGGCGGTGTCTGCTTCCACTCTGGTGCTAGCTAGTGACTTGGCAGCCCCAGTATTGGCAAGCTGTTCTGGTCTTTTCTCTAACCCTGCAGGTGCCTGGTGGGATCTTGCGCCTAGTTTCCAGATGAGGAATCTATGTGTCAAGGTGGGCAGTCTGCCCAGATCTTGCAGGTCAACTGTCAAGCATGACTAGGGCCAGGTTTTGTATCGTGTGATCCATAAGTTTTGTCCACCCCACAGCAGTTTGTGCTTGGCACTGAGCTGGACACCAGGGTGGGGGCAGCACAGACCTTGCCTTCATGAACATCTGGACTGTAGGTGGAAAATGCCAGAGCTGTGCACGGAAGGGCAGGCCAGGAGAGAGGGGTGCTTGCTGCCTTGAGGTGGGAGACCCTTCCTCGTAGTGATTTTCCGACACACTCAGCTCACACTTCTCTTGCTTGAGTTCAGTTTTCTGCCACCATCAGTGGGAGTCCTGTCCTAGCTCTCAGTCTGGTCCTTGGTCATCTGCACCGTGTCTCAGCTGCTAAGAGATGAGCGTCCCTCATGCTTTTGTGTGTGAGGTGGCACATAAAGAGACGCTCAGGGACAGATAGTGGTGGAGCTGAATCCCTTGCATTTGCTCTGCAATGACATTATGAAGCACCCCTCTTCAGCTTCCAGGATGGGAACGTGTACCCTCAAGAGGGGGGGCTGTCTAGGAAAACAGGTAGCTCCTCACCCGCAGCAGAAGCAGCCAAGGACTCCTGTTCCAGCATTGCCAGTGGTTAATAGCAGGCATGTGCTGCTCTGGGAAGGGGGATTGTTCCCTTTTACAGTAGGGTGGAGGGACAGGCTGGGAGGTGAGGCTGCTTGTCCTGGCACCCATCAGGCCTGAGAGCACACGCCCTTGGCACTCTGTCTTGGCCCATGTCGCCATGTCTTGGTAGGTGCTTCCACTCTGCAAATGTCCAGCTGTCTTCCAGGCTCTGGAAACTCAGGCACACTGTCCCATTCTTCCTATTCAGGGGCCGTCCAGGCAGGGACTTGAGGGCACAGGTGCCAACCACTGGGGCTCTACAAGGAGAGAGGCCAGGCAGAAGTGTGGCTGCCAGAGGGAGTAGCTCAGAAGTAGAGTGGGATGAGCCCAGCCAGGCCTTGAGACCGAGGGCACTCTCCAGAGCTCTCAGAGGTGGCTTCTCAGGAAGTCACAGACCCATTTTATGTCAGTGTGTGGCCTTAGCCTTGCAGAGCAAGCCCTGCAGGGGAGCAGCACAGACAGTGGCCAGAGCCAGGCTTGTGACACAGACTGAGCCGGAGTCCAGTGCTGCTGTGCCTGGCTGCTCAACCTCGGCAGTACTAGACCTTCTGTGCCTCCACTGCCATATTTCTTTTTTTTTTTTTTTTTTTTTTTGCAGTGCTGGGGATCGAACCCAGGGCCTTGGGGTTTGCTAGGGAAGCACTCTACCAACTGGGCTATAGCCCCAGCCCCCCACTGCCATATTTCTAAGGAGCGAAAAGGAAAGCTCCCTGGTGGCTGTGGAGGGCCCAGTACCTGGAGCAGTGCCTGACACATACTTGTCACTCAAAACCTGGTAGCTGCCACTGAGAACATCACGAAAACAATGACAGCAGTTCAACGTTGCCCTTTCCGAGTGCCCTGCATGAAGGGGCAGTGGGGAGGGGTATGAGGTGAGGGGCGCTTGGCTAGGAGGGATAAGCTGCAGGCTCCCAGCCTCATCAGAGAACAGGGGCTTTACCTGCAGCCATCCCAAAGCCCATCCTGGTCAGCAGCTGTAACAGGAGTGAGCGGTGCCAGCTGCACCCACTGCACCCCTCTGATGTGCATTACGTGCAGATGGCGTAGCGTGGAATCAGCTGCAACCTGTCTAGTCTGGAGCCTGGGCTGCTCTCCTGACCTGACCTAGCAACTTCAAGTGCCTGCCAGACCCTATGGCCTTGCCTTTGTGCAGGTCCACCCGATGGAGGAGGTGCAGTGCTTCTCGAGGCCACCGTGTCCTCAAGACTGGGGGTGGGGTCAGAGCCTCTCACTGACACCCTGTGGTAGCACTGCGGGAGGGCGGGGTCAGACCCAGCCCTTGGAGTGCTCCCTGCCCTTCACTGTGCCTCTGCCACAGCCGCCCTCCTCCGGGAGTCAGGCAGTAAGACGCTGCTGGAGAGCAGCTCTGGAGAGACCGTCCTGATGGAGGCTGGAGCTCCCCAAGCGACGTGGGCATGCAGCCCAGGTGGAGAATGCTGGCTGCTCTCCCTGGATTGGATTCCTTCCCATCTAGTGAGCCACTCACACAGCTGGACCTTGAGCCTGGCTTCCTTCCCCGCCCACAGATGGCATGGACACGTGCTAGGATGGTGTTGAGTCAGGAGGGACAAACAGGATGCTGCCCTGCTGTGTCCACACTGCACCTCCCTCCGTCTGGGACTCCTCCGTTCATGTGTTCCCTGAGCATATCCGTGGTGCATCGTCTGTCTCCTCATTCCACGTGCCTTCTTGAGAGCAAGGACTTCATTGGTCCTTTTGTCCTGTGTCCCCAGGGCTGTCACACTGCAGGTGTGATGGTGTATTGCTGAGTGCCTGTGGAGCATGCTCTCATGGTGGGGCAGCAGGAGTGTGCGTGTATGCCGGCCTGTGTTTAAGAACTCACTCAAGAGTAGCCGGTCTAGGAAGCTGCGGTTGCTACAGCTTTTTTCTCAAACACACCTGGCCAACTGTGCTTTTAGTGACTACTTAAAATCTCCAGAGGGTTGGGAGACCTAACTTTTCAACAAAGTGGAACAAGAATGTGTTTCATAACTGTGTCTTAATGGAATTTCCCCTTTCCCTCTCTTCCCTTCTCCACTCAAAATGATTAAGAATGTTATACAAATGCCAAGGGAGAGAATGGTATAGAAGAATATCCAGATGGTAAAGAAATACCCAGTAATGAAGAGCGTCTGTTAGATTTTAATAGGGTAAGTGGACTGCCCTCCTCGTTCTTAACATAGAACGACCACCTCCCCTGTCTCTCTAGTCAGAAACCTGGGAGTCCTGGGTCATTCCCCCTCCCCCAGGTGCAGACGCCTCCTCTCTGGCCCTTCCTCTGGGCCTGTGGTCTGCCTGGTGGCCCACCTTGACCGTCCCCAGCCAGGCTTCCTGAAGAGCCCTGGCTTTCCTGGCCTTTCCTTCCCAGGGCCACCACAGGACATTTCTCAATGCACAGCTGCCCTGGTCACCCCCTGCCGGTCCCTTTGATCTTTCAAGGCATGCCCCAGGGGAGACCTTTCAGGGGCTGCCTCAGTCTGCCCAGCCTCCCCCTGTGCAGCATCCTGGCATCTGACTGTGTGTGGTTTCTGACGTCTGCCTCCCTGATGGACCTGTGAGCCCCTGGGGCAGCAAGGCCTCGCCTGGTTCATTCGAGTCCCAAACCTTGCAGTTAGGCCTCGGGAAACCTCTTTGCTTCCCAGTGTTGATCTTCAGTGCAGCTCAAGTCCTGTAAGGAGTTTCCTTCTGAAGTGCCCTGTGGTGATGGTTCCATGCATCTGTCAGACTTGGCGTGTTGAAGCTGACTCGTGAGGCCTCTCCATGGGTTTTGCCTCAGCGAACAGCTGCCCACCAGCCTCCATCCCCAGATCGAATCAAGAGTCCCTCCTCACCCACTGCTCTCTCCTCCACGGGCAGTCTCCTGGCCGCCTCTTCACCTCCCACTCCACCCACCTGGTCCACACCACTGCTGCTGATGCACAACAGTTCCCATGCCGTGTCCTCCTTCCTGCTCCCACCTGCCCTCTCCAATGTTCCCCTGTGCCCTAGACTCTGCTGGCATGTCTGTGTTGCATAATAGAAAACCATGGCATCCAAAGAGTACACACTGCTGGGTGAGGTGGCCACACTTGTCATCCCAGCAGCTCGGGAGGCTGAGGCAGGAGAATCTCAAGTTCAAAGCCAGCCTCAGCAATTCAGCAAGGCCCTGCCTCAAAATAAAAACTAAAAGAGGCTGGGAATGTGACTCAGTGGCTAAGAGCCCCTGGCTTCAATCCCTGGTACAAAAAAAAAAAAAAAAAAAGGAGTAAATGGTGCACATCTAAGGTTGCAGACTCTGACTCAGCACCGACCTGAACTGTCACCCCAGCAGTCTGGCTGTAGGACCTCCCTTCTACCCGCTGCACCGGGACAATCCAGACCCCCGTGCACCTCTGAGGCCCTGTTGTTTTGCCCTTTCTGACCGCATGTCCCTGCATTCTCCTCCCTTTTTGGCTTTCTGTGCTCCTGCCTCAGGGGCTCTCGAGAAGGGGCAGTGCTGCCATCTGGAAGTGGGGCGGGCTGGAGCTAGTTGCAAGGACAGGGAAGGGAGTGTTCCTAGTTGCCATAACTGCTGAGGGGCTGCCACGTTCTACTAGTGTTCTGGAGAGCAGAGATGCTCGCCGTCTGGTGGGGGGCAGTCCCATATAACAGAGTGTGCCTAAACAGCGTTAATAACAACAGGACCCAGTTCAGAAGCACCGCCTCGAGGCAGCCATGAGCGCATGCTCTGCCTCTCCTCAGAAGCTGCGCCTGTGGCCGCTCCTGTGCCGAGCCCCCCCCATGCTGTGCATCTGCAGTCTGCAGCTGTGTGTGTTGGTCTGCTTGTCAGTCTTCTCCATTGGAGCCCGAGCCCCAGGAGGGTGTGGCCATGTCCGTCCTCCCGTGGAGTCCCAGGCCCAGCACCCGTGGGCCTGCAGCAGGCCGGCCTCCTTGGAAGTTTAGAAATTCCTTTTATCCTACCCTGCCAGAGCCACGTGTCCAAGCGGCTGGTGTGCAGAGCAAGGCCTGGTCCTCCCGGGCTGTGGGAGAGGCCTGTGGCGCAGCAGACCCCAGGGCTGGTTCTTTCATCTCTGTGTGAACAGAGTGGGTCAGTGCTTTGGAGGCAAAATCTGCTTCTGATCTGTGGAAAATTGTTTCTCGACTCGCAGGTGTCTTCTGTCTATGAAGCAAGATGCACCGGAGAGAGAGGTTCTGGGGCGAAGCCAAACGGCCTCCGCAGGAAGACGTGCTCCAGTGCCAGCTCCCGCTCGGGGGACTCAGGCTCCGATGGCGGCAACGAGTGGGTGGGCCCCCGCGAACAGGACCTCTTCTCCCGCACTCATCTCTAACCTGCAGAGTAGTGCAGATTGTTTCCACACAGTATGTGGTGGGAATTGCCCTTCTGTGCGGCCTGGTAACCTAAAGCAACACATAGGTTTCTTCTTGGATTAACTGATTCAGATCAGTACTTACCTTTCTCTTCTTGCTTATTTTAGAGTTGAGGACAGCTGTCCTGTTGAAGATTTTTTTCCAAGCTGTTAAATTCTTGGCTATTTGAAGTAGACTAGCTTGTGTTGTGGAATCCAGACGGGTGTGCATGTGCTTGTTGTAGAGGTGCCGCTGCGCCCGCACCATCCCTGCAGCCCCGCCCCTCGCTGCGGTCACGCCACTGCACCTGTCGCATCGCAGTGTCCACACCACCTCTGCTGTCCAGAGACGTGGCTTTGTGCTCGAGCCCTGGGAGATGCGTCCTGCCCTGCTCTGGATCAGGCCTTCCCGAGGGCGGGAGGGAAGCCGGGGTGGCTCCGCCGCGCTCTGCCTTCAGTACAATCTCCTGTACATTCAAAGTAGGAACCACAAAGGTGTGCTTTTAGAGACTTACAAAATGCTGCGTTTCCTATCTTAGGATCCCCCACCCCAGAGTATCATGAAGATACTATGGTTTGTGACTTTCCTGCTAACTGAAGACGCCAAGGATTGGGGCGTGGGGTGGTAGATGAGGCAGAGTAGTGTGGGGACACCGCCCTGCCTGCCCCGTGCTGGTGTTGCATTGCGTGGCCACCAGAACGCTCGCCAGGGCCCTTCGTGGTGAGTCTGATAGCACACAGTGAGGACCTTGGTTGCACATTTTATTTTCTGGTGACTACATTAAATTAAAGCCCCCAAAACTTGAGGTTGTAAACATTCGACATGCGATAAAGGCCACCTTATCACCCCAAAGAAATCTTCGGCTGCTGCAGCTAGCTGCTCCTGTGGCCGTGGTGTAGTGTAGCTTGTATCTCGTGTTGGAGAGAAGGTTCTGGATGAGCTGTGCATGCAGTGTGTTGGCTGGATAGAGTAGTTTCCCCACATGCCCGTGGCTGCTGCCCTGATGGCCCTCGTGGGACCTGCGTCGCAGTGCCGTGGGAGCCCGGGAGTCAGTGCGCCTCGCACAGGTTGGGATGCCTCCCGGGCCCCCAACACCGCAGCAGTTTGAAGTTAGGAGGAGCAGCATCTGCAAAGCTGGACATTTTAGGTTGTTTTTCTCTTCTAATCAGTGCATCATTTTAAAAACACCTAATCTGTGAAGTCAGTTTAGCATCTGTAATATCGGGAAAGGCTCGAAGCCCAGCGTGGCCAGGATAGCGTCGCCACTCACTCCAGCAGGCAGCTGACGAGCTGGGAGCCGCGCTGCCTGTGAAGTGCCCGACTTGCTGTGAGCATGTGAGTTTGCTGCCTTTTTCCCAGTGACACAGAAACACCGTGGAAGGCTGTGGAGTCGCCGGGCTCCGTGTGCCCTCCCTGTGAGAGGCCTGAGGTGATCTTGGGTGCCGTCTCGCCACCGTGGGGGTCGTCTTTATACAGCACATCTTCTGACACTTTACAGTGGGTTTGTGTGTGCGTGTGTGCATGTGTGAGGTTTTATGTTGCTATTATTTATTTACAGACATCAGATAAGTTTTTATGTATTTTTCTTTCTTCTGGAGCTTCCTAAAAATTGATTAGCATCTGCACTGAAATATAATTTAACAGCAACGGCAAAAAAGGATTGAAAGTTGTAAATTCCTAAAATCACTGCCGCAGCGATGATCCTAGAAATCGTTGCTTCTGTAGCAGAGACCAAATAAGTAGATTTCAGACACAGCCTTGAGCTCAGTTGGTTTTGGACAGCTGCTGTTCACCAGGAAGGGCTCCAGGTGGCAGAGGTGCCAACCTCCTCAGGTGTGGGTGGTGGAGCACCTGCCACAGGGAATGGGGGTGGATTATAAATGGGCCAAGGGCTTAACAAATTCTGTATTTATTTGTTTTCATAGTTAAGTGACTAAAGCTCAGAGGCCTTCAACACAGAGTTGAGGGTGTGGCTTTGGTTCTGTGAATGGATGATCACAGAAAGCATTAAGAAAAATGCAGCTGGCGACCGCTGACGCCACTGTGGTCTGAAGCGCACTGCGTCTCCACGGCACTGAAGTACCAGTTTCCATTCCTGGGCTGAGATTTTTTTCCCGTGGTTGTATTGTTCTGATTTCACGTACACCAGAGTAACTGATTATTTTTGTTTTGTTTTGTTTTCTTGTGGAGTTAACACCAAATAAAAAAATTTCAAAAAGAGTTTATTGTTTTTATTTATCATCTCAAAGGTTCCTTCGCGCAGCTCCCAGCCTCTGCCCTGCTCCTGAAGCAGCGAGTAGTGGCCTCATCAAACAGCAGCAGTGCTGTGTGGGGCACCGGGGGCAGAGACACTCCCCAGAGGGCCAGAGGTCATGCCGGAACAGGTGGGACCGGCCTCTTCACAGGGGCACTGGGGTTGTCCCTGGGAAGTGTGACCGAGGTGGTGCTCCGCGGGGTCACATCCGAACACACTTTCCTGTCCGTTTGCCTTGGTTCCCTGCATGGGTCTGTGGACTGTTGCCTGCCCGCCTCTGCCGGGGTTCTGACACGGTGTTTACATAGCGCTTTCCGGATGCCTGCACTTGCAGGAGAGGGGCCGGTGCCAAGGTGCCTGTCACCCAGGTTCTGGCCCCTTCCTGTCCCTAGGGATTCTGACATCACAGAACTGCACAACCATGAAAGGCCTTTTTTACCTCTGTTACCCAAAGAACTCAGGCACTGCGTTGCAGCCTATGCTGCTGTCACCATGGTGCCACCGGGCAATTTCCCGGCACACACCGTGAGTGGCTGTGGCAGGGCCCAGGAGGCTGCACCTGCACCACACCAGGAGGAGAGGCAGCCCGGCCCCAGCTCCTCCTGCAGGCTGCTGGCCAGGCGACCTCCCAGGCCGGCACTGTTGCCTCAGAGCCACGGCTGGCCTTACGCCACTGCTGTGGCTAATTACAGCATTTCCAGGGACAGTTGCTTCACAGTGCCCAGCTAGCGGTGACGGTAACACCACCGCTGCCTAACATTAAATGGTGCTGACCGCATGAGCTGACAGGAGCTGGGGGCTCCTGAGCACCCCAAGTCTTCTAGGCACTCTGTGGTATCGGCCAATATCCCGTGAGGCAGGTGCAGTTGCCCTCTTCACAGATGGGTAAACCGAGGCACCAGGAGCTGTTGAGCGTGGGGATGACACTCTGGAACCTCAGTCTCAGCAAAACCCCAGGAATTACAAGTGGCGTGGGTGGCGTGCACCCTCTGCCTTTGCCAGGCAGCCTTTTTCTAACCCCAGTGTTGGGTCCATCCCACCTACTGGCAGGATGACACTTCCTGGAATCCTGCTCCCCGGACCCACCCACCATGCACCTTCTAGTGAGTGAGTTTTCCTCTGGCGTAAGCAGTGGTCATGAAAAGGGGACCCCTTTTCATCAGGGTCGGTCAGAGGGACAAGAGAGTCCAAGGATGCTAGAATGCAAAGGTCGACCAGACGTATCCCTGGTCCTCTGCCCTCCCTGGGTTTGCTGCCCTTGGCAGGAGTCCAGCCCCGGTGGACATGCAAAGGGGAAGTTTGCCACATGAGTCCAGTAACTCGAGAAAATCACAACTGCTCAGACTGCCCCTTGCTGCCTTCCTTCATTGTGGTAGAAGCCCTTTAAGGGCAGCTGCCTGGCTTGTGACTCCAGGCCCCAAAGAGGCCATGCACTACTGTGTTGGCTGAGTGCTGACCACAGTCATGTCACCCTCTCACGGCAGCTGAAGCCCTCCCTCTCACCTTGAAGTGAAGGCACACCCTAGCATTTTAAGGCAGCAAATCAGCTTTTGCCATGCCTGGCTCCTATGGTTTCTGGGCCAGCAGGTGGGGACTGAGGGCAACAACAGAACCAAGGGTCTGTCAGAGCTCAGCCGAGGGGCTGCAAGCCTCCATAGCTGTGGGGGGAGACCATGGCACAGTCCTGTACCTCGCATCACACCCAGGAACCACTTGGCCCCAGGAGTTGGAGAGGCATGTTTGAGGGGATAGAACAGGCCTCACCCGTTGGCTTGCCACCCCTGGGTCCTGTTACAGATGGGGACAAGGTCCCCTTTTAGATGGCTTCAAGGCTTAGATGAGGCACTGTCAAAGCTGAGGGGCATGTTGCACGCTGGTCCTTGAGTAGACCAAGGCCAGGAGTCTGGGACATGTGTGTGGGGCTATTCTTCCCCTTTGTGGGAAGAGCCCTCTCCTCCAGCTGCGCCTCCCTCCCAGGGCTCTGGAGGACAGCACTGCTGCAGGCTCACCGTCTGTGCGTCCCACCAGCAAACGCAGGGTGCCCGCTGCTGTGGCTCAGTCCCAGGGGCTGGCCTGGAGCACTCACAGGTGGTGGTGAGCTGGGCTGCCATGGATTCGTCGGAGTCCCAAGTGAAGGGCCCCACAGTGACCCCCAGGCCTGCTTAGGGGATTGAACCAACTGTAGAGTTAAGTCTGGGGACACTGTCAGGGCTCACGGAACCCTCGTAAGGGCCTGGACACAGGCTGGCAACCTGAGGAACACAGCCAAGATGCCCAGTGCTGGCCAGCTTCATGGGCAGAGCCAGGGGCTTCCTCCCTGTGCTGAAGAAAAAGTAGTCCTCAGAGGACCTGGCCCTCTGCCAAACCCCAGACTCCAGCCAGGGACGCCCCGGGCTCAGTGGGGCCTCAACCCGGTTCTCACATGTCTGGGCCCAGCTCCTAAGCAGTGAGTGACTAACTCTTATCAGGGGCCTGAGGGCATCTGTGGCTTTTCTCAGGATCCAGTTCCTGGTGGTCAAAATGTCAAACATAACCATCACATCCACCCACGGGCCACGAGCTGCACACCCATGATAACAGCCGCAGCAGCCCAGCCCCACCCCCACCCTGGGGGCTGCCTGTTGTGCCGTCTCCCCAGGCCACAGGTGTGGAAGTTGCACAGCAAGGTTCGGACCTTGCTTGGGTGACAAGTCGTTTGTGACAGACCCCGGGCCTTGGCAGCGGTGCTGCCTGTGAGGCTGACCCTGGCCCCTCACCTGCCTGGTTACTCATGCCTGAGCTGCTCTCAGTGCCCCACTCCTTGAAGCCTAAGCTTGCCTGGCGCCCTGCTGCCACCACAAAGCCTGCCCCAGGTGCTGGGTAAGCAAACCTGGCTCCTTTCTGCCACTGGGGGTGTGGTGGGGACCCCAAGGGCTCCTTGTGCTCCCGCCTCTCCTGCTTCCCCAGCCCCACTCACCTTCCCCCTCCTCTTCCCTGGCTGGAGAGGACCTGGAGGAGTTCAGGCCCTGGAAGGTTTCTCTGCCTGCAAACGGGGTCCCACTTCTTGCCAGGCCTGGGTGGCATCCCATGTGGACCGAGGTCAGTCTGCATGGACAGGGCTACTGACCTTCTTTGCCTGACCTTTCAGTCATCACAGTGGGAATGGGAACAGCAGGCTGAAGCTGTTCCTGGGGTCAAGGTTGTCTTCATCTTGACATTAAGCTGCTAACGAGGAGGAAAGAGAAGTCTCTTGAGCCTTGGTCTCCCCACCTGTGAGATTTGGGCCACTTCCCCTTCAGGGAGAAGCTCTCCCCAGGGAGGATTCTTGGAGGTGTCCAGGTGAGTGTGGCATCAGGCCTGACATGGAATGCCCAATGTTTGTGGAGAGAGATGACATGCCCAAGGCTTCACGTCATGCCTCCCACCCAGGTGTATGTAAGCCCTCACTGGGACAACCGAGGAGAAGTCCCCAAATCCAGCTGTGCACCCATCAGGTATGCTACTGATGTTGACTTTCAGTTCCAGTAACAAGGCAGGCGGTGGTTTTATGCCCTCATTTGAAGAACATAGAGCGGAGTGGCTGTTTGGGCACTGGCAAGGCCAGCAGGGTGAGGTAAGTTCTTGACTGGGTAGGCTGGTGCTCTGGGCCCAGGAGCAGGGCAGGAGGCAGGTGGCTGGCAGCCACAATGACACTCCAGTTAAAGCCCCTCTAGACTGCCAACGTGGTTGATGTGACCTGCCTGAGGTCTGAGGTGGCTGTAAAAATCAGAAAAGAACTGTCTGGCATGGTGGCACACACCTATGATCCCAGTGCCCGGGAGGCTGGAGCAGGAAAGCGAGTTGAAGGCCAGCCTCGACGACTTAGCAAGACCTTGTCTCAAAGTCAAAAGGGCTGGTGTGTAGCTCGGTGGAAGAGCATTTGCCTAGTAAGTGTGAGACCTGAGTTCCATCCCTTGCTCCGCAAAGGAAAAGGAAAGGAGTAAAACGGAGTCACCATGGCAACACTGCATGTCCAGCCTCTAAGAAGTTGTAAATAGGGTCTGTCAACTTAATTCATTCAGTTCATAAATCCAGGACTGAGTCTGTGCTAGGCCCTCAAGCTGGTATTAGTAATGACTTTTATTCTTCTGGACCAATAAAGCTCCTTCCACCTGGTTCTATGGTGACAGTGGCAGCATGGCTTCTCTCCAGTCTCTCCAGCCTGCCTGGGCTTGGCCCTTCAATCTGCGAGAGTTTGAGAAGCCGGGATGGCCCCGCCCAGCCTGCAAGCCTTCTTCGCTCCTTGGCCCTTACTGACCTGCCTGGCAGCCCTTTAGGGACCTTGTGAAGTCAGCTGGGAAGCATGCTAGCCCTGGCACTGCCCTGGCCAGCTGGGTGGCCAGGACTGTGGGGTGTCTCTGGGGAGCTCACGGCAGGGGTGGGCACCGTAAGCGACTTTAAGTACCTAAGGGGGTGTGTCTGCCTTCCTGCAGCAGGAGCTGCCCGCTTCATCTCCAGGCGACATATGAGCGTCCTTTTCCACCTCAGGCCTAAGCAGACCAGGACATGTGCTTCCTTGTGGGCAGCATCTGGTTCCCAGCGAGCAGCCGCAGATCAAAGCAAGCAGTGGAAGCCCCGGCTGGGCACAGCCTCTCTGAGACCGGAGCCCAAGTGCAATATGGAGGAGGGCACTGTTGATGACCAGAAACAGGGTCTCCCTCACCCCTTCCAGGCCAAGGCTACCCCAAGCACTGGGGAAGTAGGGGAGGCCTCTGGGCAGCACGGAGGACCCAGGGTGTGGGCCAGACTGCCAGCTCCCACCTGTGACCTAACTCCCACCGTGCCCTCCAGCAAAACAGTCGCTGAGGCCACTGAACAGCTTCATCCATAAAAGTGAAGTTTTATTTTCTGAGATTAAAAGGAATAATGTGGTCTGGGGGTGCAGCTCAGCAGAAGAGCTTGGGATGCGGAGGCCCTGGGCTCCATCTCCAGCGCTACAAAAGAAACGCATGAGAGAGTGACAGGCCTGGCTCACGTGGCTGCCCCCAGGGTGTTGACTCCATCATTAGTGCCCCTGAAAGCAAATGGCAACCCATTCCAGCAGATCACAGAGGGGCAGGGACAGGTGTACCATTTATGTTGTGGGTGAGCCATGGTCCCTGAGGTTGGGTAGGGAATTTAGAATCAGCTGGTGCACAGCAGAGAGTAGGCTAGAACTTTGGTAGTGTTTAAATAAAGATCATCAGGCGTTCTTCCATTCCCTGATGCTCCATGAATTCAGTGTACACGTGTGGACGGAGCCCCACACAGGTGACCAGGCCAGGCTTACTTGGAGCTAGATGCCTGCACTGAGGGCCCCATGTGGGCAGTTCCCTCCCATGACCTCAGTCCCCTCTGGAGAAAATAGAGATCAGCCAGTCCACCTTCAGCCTGGCAGTGAGCTTGGTCATTTGATCACGGTGGGATTGAATGTCAGCCATCTGTGAGGAATTGTCAAATTGTAGCTGTGCTATATTGAAGAGTAGTTGGTCTTGCCCTCTCACAGGCCTAACTGAACCAAGCTCAGTATGTGGCCTGTGACTCAGGTTTGACCAATCTGCAAAAAAGCATCTTTTAAAGATAATTTGGGCCAGGTGCCATGGTGCACACCTGCAATCCTAGCAACTCAAGAAGCTGAGGCAGGAGGATCAAGGCCAGCCTTGGCAACTCAGACCTTGTCTTCAAAATACAAAACAAAAAGGACTGGGGATGTGGTTCAGTGGTTAAGCACCCCTGGGCTCAATTTCCAGTACCAAAAAAAAAAAAAGTTTAGAAGATATTGAGGAATTATGGTTAACTTTACTAGGCTTGCTAATGGCATTGTGATTATGCTTTTTAAAAAAAGTCTTCCTTATAGGAGAGACAGGTGCCAATCAAAAATATTTTCATGTGAACTGATACATCTGGGATGTGTTCTGGGGAGATCAGCAGAGCAGAATATGCATCACTGTGGAGATTGGTATTTGGGTTTTATTACACTGTCCTCCCTACTTTGCATATATTTGACATTTTCCCTAAATGAAAAAAGGCCGGTCTGTCTTCTCTGATGAAGACCTCAGCGATGCCAGGCCATCTATTTTTTTTTATTTTATTTTTTATTTTTGAGGGGTACTCCCTCCCAAGCTGCTGGGATTACAGGCACGCACCATTGCGACCAGCTCCAGTTTATCTTATGTAAAAAAACAAAAACAAAAACACAGCCAGGTATGGTAGCACACACATTAATCCCAGCAACTTGGGAGACTGAGACAGGAGGATCACAAGGTCGAGACCAGCCTTAGCAACTTAACAAGACCCCTTCTCAAAATAGATAGGGGATGTAGCTTGGTGGTGGAACAGTCATGCAATTCCCAGGGCCACAAAAGAAAAGAAAGAAATCATGAGGTTTCCCTTAAGGGCTTTTCTTTGCCATGGTTTTCCAGAACATTCCATGAGATAGGAACTTCATCCTGTGAAGATGCCTCATTACGAAGCTAGACAATTGCATGCTCTATGTAGTGGGTCACCCTGCTGTGGGATGAACCCATTGTTACAGCCAGCACATGGAGCTTGGGGCAGTGGGAAATGACTCCCAAGTGCTCTCAAGGTACCTGCCTTGAGAGTATCTACATGGTGGACTTGCACGTCTTGGCAAAGTGCAAATATGAGCTCATCTCTGTCCACACAGCCTCCTCACCGTTGCTCCCACCTTGCCACCATCTGAACGTCTGCGTCACCCTACATAACCAGCAGAGAGCTGCTCCATAGAATACATGTGTGGCACATGCCCGTGATCCCAGCACTTGGGAGACTGAGGCAGGATACTGAGTTCAAAGCCAGCCTCAGCAACTTAGCGAGATGCTAAGCAACTCAGTGAGACCCTGTCTTGAAATTAAATACAAAAAGGGCTGGGGATGTGGCTCAGTGGTTGAGTGTCCCTGGGTTCAATTCCTGGAACAACAACAACAAAAAATAGAATGTGTCCTTGGGAGTGGCAGAGCCCTGGCTGTGTGCTGGAGAAACCACAAGTGGGTGAGGGAGGGGGCGGAAGGGGAGGTGTTTAAAGGTGAAAGGAGGAGGCCCTCTTAAGATGTTTTGGAAGTGTAGTTCTGGGCCACAGGATCAGTGAGCAGGGTGGTGCCAGGCTGGGCTGGAGAGCAGCTGCAGGCGACCCTCCTTGCAGAGGTGCCTTGGTGCAAGGCTGGGTTCTGCTTTTCTTTGTTTTTTGTTTTTATGGGTGGACACAATACATTTGTTTTATTTTTATGTGGTGCTGAGGATTGAACTCAGGGAGTCACGCATGCTAGGCGAGTGCTCTACCACTGAACCACAATCCCCCTGTCCCCCGGGTTCTGCTTTTGGATGCTGTGTGACATGCCCTCCTTCAGGGCCTTCTGGTTTTATTTATTTATTTTGTCAGGGTTGACACAGGGACTCCACTTCTATCTTGACACCTTCTATCCTGTGTCCCCAGCGGAGCCTTTGGAAGCTGATTGGGACACAGGTGATGCCTTCATAAGTGGGACTAGTGCCATGTGAAAGGGACCTGGAGCGCCCTCCCCCTTCTCCCACCTGAGGACACAGTGAGGAGATGCTGTCTACAAACAAGGACACAGACCCTCAGCAGATCCTGAATCTGCTGGCACCTTGACCCAGGCCCAAACCACAGCTTCACTTCTGTAAAATGGAGGTCATGGTGCCTGCCAGCCAAGGTGCAGGCACCCCAAGTTCCCCTGTTCCATGTTGGGACACAGTGACGTGATGCATGGTGATGGATGGGTGGTTGAGGGAGGCCTGGTAGCCTCTGTGTCCTCTTTGAGAACAGCCTAGGCTATACTGTCAGAATGTGGACCAAGTTGGTGTCCCCTGGAATTCCCCTGATGGCCCCCTCGGGGGAGGGACCACAAATCCCCCTGACTACACAAAGACCCCCACCTGCCACTATCTCCTCCCACACCAGCCTCTACTCCCCAGAGCCCAGGGAGGTGGTAATGGCCATCCCCATTTTATGGAAGGAGAAACTGAGGTTTAGATTGAGGAAGAAGTCAGGGGGCGGGAGCCAATGGTGGGCAGGTGTACCCAATCCCTACCACAACAGGGGTGTGGAAGCTCTCCAGAAACGCTGCTGGGAGAAAGCGCTGGGACAGAGGCCTTTCTGGAAGCTCGGCTGCGCATGCCTGTGAGCAGGCATTTAACAAGCCTGAATGGCAACTGAGCCTGTGAACAGGCTGAGTGGCAGGGGCTGGTGCTGAGGAGAGGACTGAGCTTGGGGACAGTAGCTGGGGGCCGAGTCAGACTATGCAAGCCACCTGCCCTCCCCAAGCCTTCAGGAAGGGCCCACGGCCTGGCAGACCCCGAGGGAGGTCAGGTGAGCCATTCTTTCTTTCCTTTTGTAAACTGAGGTCCAGCTCTGCTCTGCACCCCAGCGGTGTCTTCTCTGGGCTCTCATCTCGGGCAGGGGTGGTCTATGTTTGTTGGGTGGGGCCTGAATCTCTCAGGAGGACTGGGCCCTCTGGGATTGGGGTCTGAAGGTGAGACCAGCCATCCTCAGACTGTCCTGAGTACCTTCTGTGGGCCAGGGCAAGGAGGCAGATGAAGAGACAGTTCCAGAGGGCAATGCACAGGCCCATGGAGGCTAACAGGAAGAGGCAGAAAAGCAGAGACCAGAGAGCTCAGCAAGGCACCACTGGCCCCTAGGTCTGCACCCTCAGCTGCCATTCCAGGCGAATCTCCCAGCCCTTTGGGGAGTTTAAAGTACCCCCTCACATCCCAGGAAGAGCAAGAATCCCACACTCTGCAGGTATTTTCTGTTGAGTCCTTTCCTAACCAGGTTGCCGTGCGGCAGGAAGCCCCTTAACTCTGGTGTCACCACCAGCCATGGAGGGGCACAGGGAATGTGCAAAGGGATTTGGGGCCCCTTCCATGGGAATAGCTGGCTCTGCCAGGTGCCAGCAGTTGGGGTGGGAGGTAGGAGGCAGGGTCCCAGAGAGGACAGGAGCCCCAGGTGGAGGGAATAGGTTGTTCAGGCTATGGTCCACACTCCAGGGACAGACGCAGCTGGAATCTGCCAAGCAGGAGAGGGGATGAAGGGGCTACAAGGTCAGGTTGGAGCCATGCTTGGAAGGGGGTAAAACTGAAGGCTGATGGCTGGATGGAGTATCCTGCTGGCCTTCAGGTGAGTGGAAATGAAGCAGTAGCCTTTGGAGGCAGATCTGTTCCTTTCATCTGGCATGGCACCCCCACCCCCAGACAACCTCGAGGTCCTTCTCCCAGCACGTCGCCTGTGGGGGAGTTGCAAGTTCTTCCTAGGAGTCCTCTGTGAGCCTGGGGGACCTCAGCCTGGCAGAAGCCTTACATAGGTAGGGTCCCCACAGTGGGCCAGCAGGTCCCCCAGCAGGTGGGCCGGGGGCTGGGCCTGCATCTGTCACCCATCTCTGACCACTTTCCCCCATGAGCCTCCACATGAGACCTGAGTCTGCAGCCTCTGCACCAGGCTGCGTGGTGCATGCGGTGGCAGCAGGCAACCAAGCCATGCCTGTAGGGGAGGCTTCTCAGAAATTCCCCTTCAGGCACACTGGGACTTGGAGCCTGCCCCCAGGAGCTCTGTTTTCTTAGTACCTGAGCCTGGAGGCCTTAGCATCTCTACCTCTTTTTCTTTTGATTTTATTTGTGCGGGGCAGGCCTACATAGAGGTTGCGTTCATTTGGATGTAATCATACATGCATGGAATTTAATATACTCCAGTTCAGTCCCCAGGTCCTCCCTTTCCCTTCTCTCCTCCTTTCCCCTATTGCTTTTCTTCTGCTCTCTGGTCTACCTTGCACTCATTTATATAATTTAATTGGTGCTTTATAGCTATACATAAAGGTGGAATTCAGTGTTGTATTTATACATGCATGTAGGGTAATTTATCATTCATTCTACATTTTCTCCACTTTCCTGTGCCTCCTCCCTCCCCACATCTGGTATCTCTTAAGGATCAATGAGCCAAGGTCACAGGAGATCCAAGTCCTCTCCCATCCCACTCCACTCCAGGCCATGGCCCCAGGCTTTGGAAGACCCATTTCTTTCATTGTGACTCTTCCAGTCAACCACTTGGGATGCTCTGGAAATGGGTGACCTTAGGTTGTGAGCCAGCCCTCCCTGGATCAAGGCTCTCAGCAACCAGAGATCACCATGGGCTACCTTGGACAGTTAGAAATGCAGCAGAGATGGAAGGTCATCCAGACCCAGAGTGGTAGGACTCTACTGTCCCCACCCCCAACAGCAGCAAGTGACAGCCTCTGGGAGCTGGCGTTTTCTTGGCACAGGGCTCATCTTGCTTAGCCAAGACTCTGGTGAGGCAGGCTGGGAGCACCGTTCTCTGGCCCCAAGTGGCTGTGCTTCTCCGAGTCTGTGGTCACCCCAGCCAGCTAATCAGCACATGGCCCCTGCAAGTGCAGCACGTGGTCGGTCGCCTTGGGGGGGACGTGCAAGTTATCAGACACACACAGGCAGAAGATGGGCAGGAATGTTCACATACTCCCTTTGCTTTTTCTTCCTCCCTTATTCCTGTGGATGGTGTGTTTTAAATATTTTGATTACACTCAGCATGTCTTGTAACTTAAACTTCCTCTGGGCTATAGTACATTCTTTAGGATTTTAAAATACATTGAAATTTTTTTGACACTCTGCCCCACAAATATGTGTACATTTATATTATGATCTTTTTTTCTGGCGGTGCTGGGGATTGAACCAGGGCCTTGTGCTTGCGAGACAAGCACTCCACTAACTGAGCCATATTCCCCAGCCCAATATTATGTATATAGTATAAATTGTATATAATATTGCAATATATACTGTATTCTATTGTACACATTTATGGGGTACAGTGATCTTTCAGTACAGGTCAGGGTAATTGGCATATCCATCACCTCAAATATTTGTCATTCCTTTGTGTTGAGAACATTCAAAATCCTCTCTAGTAGCTACTTTGAAATACACAATTGTCAACCACAGCTGCCCTAGTGTGTGTGCCGGGAAATGAGACCCCCCTGGAGGTCTGGGGCCTGGTAGAGCAGGAGGCCTCCAGCCCCTGTGCTGACCTCCCTCCTCCCTCTGTCCTTCTTAACATTCAGACTGCTGGCAGGATGATGTGAGGGTCCTGCCAGCTCTGGTGCCCTGGCATGCCTCTGAGGTCTGCCAGATAACCATTTTCCTTGGAAGAGGACAAGGCTGCATTTGCAAAGTGCACACCCGTCTATACTGGGAGCCCTGTGAGGGCAGCTGTTGAGGCTGTTGGCCACTCTCATGTCCCCAAGGCCCAGCAAGTACTCAGGGGTGATTCCCACGGATATTGGTCATCCCAGAAAAGGCCTTTTCACCCCTCTGAGAGGGGATGAGGTCAGGCTGGAGGGTCTCCTCTCATGGTAGTAAGTTGGCCAACCCACTTTCTCTATGCTGCTGAGGGTGGTTGGTGTCGTCGGGGCTCACCCCGAGGTGTTTTCTGAGGCACTGGGCAGGTGGGGAGGAACCACGCTGCTGAGAGTGGAGTGCATTTGCTGTTTTTGATTTTACTGGATTTAATTCACAATGAGACTATACCTGGCACGCATCTGGACTCTGATAACAAAAGGCAGGACACAAGTCAAATCACAGGGCCAATGTAAGTGACCATGGGCTCCCAGGGTGAGGATGAATCCTGGCAGCAGGCTGATGGTGAGGGCAAGGCAGACAGAGGGCGCCAAACACAAACCTGTGGACCACAAACTCTTTGGTTCTGGATTCAGGAAAATGGCTGTTACTTGTCACTGTAGGGTTTTAAATCCCACGTAAGACTCAGAATTAGGGTTGGAAGGGAGCTGGGCTCAAGGAACACCAACAAAGCAGACCTTGCTCATCCTGAGTATGGGTTGTAAGGACTGGGGCAAGTCTGTGTTCCTGTAAGTGCTCAAGACCTGGTGCCAGGGCAGAGGTTAGAGAGGGACCTGGGATTGTTTTTGCTTAAAACCACCAGAAATTTAATCATTTATTATACACCAAACACTGAGGAATGTCCATGAGACCTCTCTTGCATTCTATTGAGACTGCTTTTAAGATCTCCATTCTCCTGCCAGGGGAATAGGCACTGAATTTTTAGAACTCTGGGGGAAAAGACACAAGTTAGGGGTTCCTCAGCCCATCCCTAAGGATGATGGTCTGTGGCATGCTTTCAGACTTCCCATCCCTGAGGCTGGTCTTTCAACCTCCTACTGATTCAGCTGTAGTCTCTGAAGTTCCCCCTCTGGTAATGATTCAGGCTATTACAACTCTTGGGACTCCTAATGTAAACCCACACCTTCTGGCTCCAGCCACTTAAGTCTTTGCTCTGGCTATGATGGCCTCTGAATGTAATGACAATCTAACAAATACTCAAGCATCAACTATTTGCCAGGCACAGGGAGGATAGCAGCAAATGAGATGGGCTCAGTTTGGCTCAGAGCCTATATTCTATAAAGGAGATGAGTAATTACTGAGATTTCCTACACACTACCTCATTTAAAACCTCGAATACTAACTAGTACTCTCTCGGCTGCTGACCCATCCAGAGGACTTCTCTGAGCCACTTCCCCCTCTATAAAATGGCCTTGATCATAGATTGCGTCCCTAGAGATTTTACAATGCTGATAATGCATATAAATGCTAGGCCAGTCGTTTCCAAACTTGTTTGTATCTAACACAGCTTTCAAAACGCACTTGCAAAGCCTGCTGCTCGCCTCCAGAGGCTGTGATTGAATTGGCCTGTAGCACTGCCTGGCTCTGGAATTTCAAGACTCAGATTTAAAGGGCAGTCAGGTTGGGAATTAAGTCAGACACTGAGTGCAAGCGTAGTGAGCGAGCAATCAGAAAAGCCCATTTTACAGATCAAGAGACTAAGGCCGGGCAGGAGGGTGCCAAGGCGCGGTTCCGGAGTCACAGACCCCGAACGTGAGCCCGGCTTTCACACAGATCTCCTCCCCTCCGCTGGCGGGGCCCGGGCCATCACTCCCACACCTGCTAGGCAGGGGCTCCCATCGATGCGCTCCGCCACTCTGCTCCCCACGCCTGGTCCCTGCCCGTTCATACCCCTTCCCCCTCCCGGTCGCTTCCCACTTCCAAGATGGCCGCGGGTGGAGCCGATCAGGTAAGGGGCCCCTATCGGGCGTCTGCGGCGGCTCTGCAGACACAAAGTCCCTCTCAGAGCTCCTCTTGCAGGTCCGTTAGGCCTTTGCAATAGAAGAGCGCCGGGGACGCGGCTCCGCAAATCGGTGGCGGCTGGGCCGGCGGGAGTGTAGCTCACAGTTCGGCTGATGCGCGGTGGGGAACGACGGCGACGGCGTTGGCAGCGGAGTTGACGCAGTCCGGCAGGGGGCGTGGCGAGAGCGCGTGGGGGCGTGGCGAGAGCGCGTGGGGG
>JAJEJO010049773.1:0-48477 GCA_020662805.1 Glaucomys volans
TTGTCTTCAAGATCCCACATTACCTTTGATCACAGGTGATGTTATACTAATATTTTTTCAAGTTGATTATACTCTCTGTTACAAGGTCAAAATAAATGTTACATTAATAAAAACCTAATGACTTGTCTTTAGAGTTCCAAAAGTTACTCTAGTTTTTTGCATGTGTATAACATCTCTCATAATATGTACTCAAAACACTTCAGAAATAAAACACACTAATATTTTTTTCCTGGATCTATAGGTTCACTGGCTAAGGTTTTCTTTCAACACTGTGACCTATCCAAAAATCATAGCATGCCCTCATCACATGATTTTGTTCTTTAAAGAGAATTATTTGGAAGAAAATTTCTTAAACTTATGAGAGAAAAACACTCATCTATCATCATTTAGCAGGAATTTGTCTGATTCCTTTTGGATAATTATACCAATGTTTTATAGCTTTCAACATGAATAAATTCATATATATATTTGAAAAGCAGAGATTTCTGATTTTCAGAGTTGAAATTTTCTTAAGCTTTTACACCATTATAAAGCAGAGCAAAAATGGCATAGAGTGAGAGTGTCTTAGGTTGGTGGGGAGAGGCTGGACTCTTCCTCAAAGGGCATGTGGTCACAGCCATGACTTCGATTGGAGTGGATGCCTGCCCCCTGCAGCTGTGGGAACTCACAGCCATGTGTCATGAAGCTGCCCAAGCAAGCCCAGTCTGTGTACCTTGTGAACTGAGGCAGTTTGGAAACATCAGTTCTCAGACCAGGGCACCCTATTCTCTTGCCAAATACTACAGAAGGAGAGAATTGCATTGAAGTTAAAAGTACAGATGCCTCTGGTGATCTTATATTTAAATATAGAAAAAGGTGACTTCCTGGCATAATCCATGGTGCACTACTCTTACTGATTTTCCTTTGGTTACTTTGGTCACAGATGTTAATGTAAACCTATAGTCCTTGCTATTAGATCTAGTTTCCATGCGCTTAGACTGCACTTGTGTCAGAAAGGGAAAAAGGAGAGATATAGTATTCATTCTCACTTTAATTGGTAAGTTTTAGGGCTGGGGTTGTAGCTTAGTGGTACAGCAATTGTCTAGCATGTGTGAGGCACTGGGTTTGATTCTCAGCACCACACATAATTAAATAAATAAATAAAAAGTTCCATTGATAAATAAAAGAAAGAGGTGAATCTTAGTCTATCTGCTCATTCATACAGCATGTGTTCAGCATGTATTTTTAAGTCAGGCAATAGGCTAGGAAACAGGACTGACCATAAGAAGCTGAAGGTTCCAGTGCTCCTTATTCTGGCAGACTCACCAGGATCTTGTGTTGTACCCAAAGAAAATAAAATCATCCAAGCCAATCACATAAAGCCACAAGAAGCCTTTATTTTTAAGCTGGCCAGCAATGACCTCCCTTACGCATACAAGCAGGGTGCCGGGAAATCGTGCATTAATTCTGTCGTTGCCTACTTTTATAGGGTGCGGGAAGGGATTAGGACGGGACTATAGGGCGTGGGAGAGATTAGTGTTGGTCAATGGGGAGGGAGGATTGGGGCGGGACTGACTCTCCTGATGGCACTGGAGCATCTTTTTGGGAAGTATAACATTCCCCACTGGGTCTTATTCATATTAACAAATCCTTGTTTAGGAAACTAGTGGATTTTCAGTTTCCAACTTCCCAGACTCTGATGGGTTCCATTCCTCAGTTTGACCAGATTTCTTATTTTACACTAACTGCCTGTCCTTAACTAGGAACTTTTTAAGGAGAGGGGGCGCCAACTGCTCTTGCTCCTTAGAGCTGGAAGGGGGCGGAGTCTGGGGAAGCAGTTTGAAGTTCCTCTTAGAAATCTGGTCAATGAGGAGCCGAAGTCTGCTTGGGAAGAGCAGGTTGTAAAGTCATCTGGGGTTGGTCCTCCTATGAGAGAGAAACAAAATGACATAAGTACCAAAATGAGATTAATACAGAATATCATGACATGGTAGAAGTCAATCTCTCACTAGGTGGAAGAACTGAGAATTTGTTCCCATAACAAGGCCTATCAAATGTTGGAGAGGTTGAGGCCTTTATTTGGGAACTTGAGTTATCATGTACATTTGCCTAAGAATCTCTCTTTTGTAGCCTCCAGTCCTATTCTAGGGGGCTAACACAAGTACATCTTAAGTTACATTAAACTATTGTTTCTTTTAAATGCCCAATAATGTCTATGCTTTGGTTTGGTTTTAACTGTTTTGCTAGGTGTTTAAGATCAAGTTGGTCAAATTGACCTGTTCCTGTCTCTTAAGAGTCAGCTGAGTTCTCACAGGGGTGTCTCATGGGGAATTTGAGAGTCCTGTGCTTAGGTGGTGGCTGTTCCTGCATTTTAGCAGCTCCTTCATTCCAGCAGACTCTGCATTCTGGGGTGGGCAGCAGCGCTCCTCCTGGATTCCAGCAGCTCCAAGGCAGTGGCTTCTGCCTTTTGGACAACTGACAGCTCTTTGCTTCCATTCATGGCAAAGGGAGGCTGGTCCTTGCTCACTCCCATCAGCCCAGGAGGGCAGGAGCCAAGCCTGTCTGGCCCACCATTACACCTCCTTGTTCGCAGCAATCTGTGCTGCATCTCCAACTCTGGAGGACAAGCCTGGAATGCATGTGGTATTGAGAAGCGTCCACTCAGATTGGGTTCTGTCCTGGACAACTCCAAGCTCTGGTGGGGGTGGCATCTGGGCCACAGTGGCTTCTTGCTCTGGCTGTGGCAGTTCCTGCAACCTGGAGGCCGATGGCAGCTGGTGTTTCCTCGGCTCTGGACACAGCGATACCTTCTGTGCAACACAGAATCCAGGCGATGTCTTTTGCCCACTGTCTGCATGAAGGATAACTCTGAGTTCCGGCAGCAAAGAAGGCAGCAGTGTTGACCCAGAGTTGCAAAGTTAGAGAAGCTCTCTCATTCCCTGCATTCAGGCTGACTCTGAGGGCAAAAACCAAAACTGGTTTTCTTGGCCCCTTTATTTTAATCTCAATCCTTAAGTTTTGATCTTAAACATCCAGCAAGCCAGTTTCACCAGTTATTATCTCATTTTTTCATAGGTGATGGCTTAGTATTCTTCTTCAAAACATTAATCTGGCATCAGTACAGAGCTTTCAAGGAAAACACAAAATAATTAACAAAAGAAAAAACAAATTTAGTTTGTGTAATAGTCATCCTAAGTTCTGCCTGAGTTATATATTATTTTCCTATTTGATATCACTAATTCTACAACAAAAAACAATCTTTTGAATACAACTTTAAATGAGCTGAAAGCTGACTTATTTTGGAAACATTCTGACTTGTAGCAGGGTGGGAGGCAGACCCTTATTTCAGGTAAGGCCTTTTGCACTCTTGGGCAGATTATTCCAGGTTTGAAGTTATTTTTACCTCCTCTTAGGACATCATTTTACAGTATACATGTATTGTTTCCTGAATCTATGTGAATAGTTGTTATCACAATATATTGCATTTAAAACAAATCAAGGAAAGGCTGAGAGCTTTTAAATTTCCTTTTGTGTGGCAAAGGGACCAAATATTTTTATATTTCACAATATTAACCTTTAAGCAAAGGTTAACTGACTTTATTTTTTTAATTTAATTTTTTGATTCATTGAACACAAATGGAGTACAGTTGTTTTTCTGGTTGTACACAAAGTAGAGTAACACCATCTGTGCATTCATGCATGTACACAGGGCAATGATGTCTGTCACACATACTATTATTATTCTTACCCCCCAAACTCAACCCCACACTTCCCTTCCCTCTATGCTCTCTATCCTTTTTCCATTCTTGCCATCATTCCAGCACATATTATGCATCATCATTCACTTGTCAGAGAGTACATCGGCCTTTGGATATTTGGGATTGGCTAATCTCACTTAGCATAATAGTCTGCAACATCATCCATTTACCTGCAAATGCCATAATTTTATTCTTCTTTATGGCTGAGTAATATTCCATTGCCTATATATACCACAGTTTCTTTATCCATTCATCTATTGAAGGACATCTAGGTTGGTTCCACAATCTAGATATTATAAATTGAGCAGCTATAAACATTAATGTGTCTGCATCACTGTAATAATCTGATTTTAAGTCCTTTGGGTATAGGCCAAGGAGTGGGATAGCTGGGTCAAATGGTGGATCCATTCCAAGTTTTCTAAGGAACCTCCACACTGCTTTCCAGAGTGGCTGCACCAACATGCACTCCGGCCAGCAATGTATGAGTGCATCCTTTCCCCACATGGTCGCCAACACCTGTTGTTGCCTGTATTCTTAATAATAGACATTCTAATTGGGGTAAAATGAAATCTTAAGGTGGTTTTGATTTGCATTTCTCTTATAACGAGGGATGTTGAACATTTTTTCATAAATCTGTTGCTTGCTTGTAGATCTTCCTCTGTAAAGTGCCTGTTCATTTCCTTGTCCCATTTATTGATTGGGTTATTAGTATTCTTGGTGTATAGATTTTTGAGCACTTTGTACATTCTGGAGATTAGTGCTCTGAAGTGTGTGTGGCAAAGATTTTCTCCCACTCTGAAGGCTCTCTCTTCACATTCCTGATTGTTTCCTTTGCTGAGAAAAAGCATTTTAGTTTGACTCTATCCCAATCATTGATTCATGCTTTTATTTCTTTTGCTTTGGGAGTCATGTTAAGGAAATCTGGTCCTAGGCCAACATGATTTTCTCTTCTATTAGGGGCAACGTCTCTGGTCTAATTCCTAGGTCCTTGATCCACTTTGAGTTGAGTTTTGTACAGGGTGAGAGATATGGGTTTAGTTTCATATTGCTCCATATGGATTTCCAGTTTTCCCAGCACCATTTGATGAAGAGGCTGTCTTTCTCCATTGTATGTTTTTGGCTCCTTTGTCAAGTATGAGATACCTGTATTTATGTGGGTTTTTCTCTGTGTTCTCTCTTCTGTACCATTGATCTACCTGTCTATTTTGGTGCCAATACCATGCTGTTTTTGTTATTATTGCTCTGTAGTATAGTTGAAGGTCTGGTATTGTGATATCCCCTGCTTCTCTCTTCTTGCTAAGGATTGCTTTAGCTATTCTGGGTCTCTTATTCTTCCAAATGTATTTCATCATTGCTTCCCTATTTCTATGAGTTCTGTCATTAGGATTTTAATTGGAATTGCATTGAATTTGTATAGCACTTTTGGAAGTATGGCCATTTTGACAATATTAATTCTGCCTATCCAAGAACATGGGATATCTTTCCATTTCTCAGATTCTCTTTAACTTTTTCTTTAGTGGTCTGTAGTTCTCATTGAAGAGGTCTTTCACCTCCTTTGTTAGATTGATTCCCAAGCATTTTATTTTTTTTTTTGAGGTTAATGTGAATGGGGTAGTTTTCCTATTTTCTCTCTCAGAGGATGCATCACTTATGAATAAAAATGCATTAGGTTTATGAGCATTAATTTTATATCCTGCTACTTTACTGAATTCATTTATGAGTTCCAGAAGTTTTCTGGTGGAAATCTTAGGGTCTTCTAAATAGAGAATCATGTCATCAGTGAATAGGGATAGTTTGAGCTCTTCTTTTCCTATTCATATTCCTCTAATTTCTTTGGTCTGTCTAATTGCTCTGGCTTGAGTTTCAAGAACAATGTTGAATAGTAGTGGCCAAAGAGGGCATCCCTGCCTTGTTACAGTTCTCAGGGGGAATGCTTTCAATTTTTCTCCATTTAGAATGATGTTAACTGTGGGCTTAGCATAGATAGCCTTTACAATGTTAAGGAATGTCCCCACTATTCCTATTTTTTCTAGTGTTTTGAGCATGAATGGGTGCTGTATTTTATCAAATGCTTTCTCTGCATCTATTGAAATAATCATGTGATTCTTGACTTTAAGTCTGTTTGTGTGGTGAATTACATTGATTGATTTCCGGATGTTGAACCAACCATGCATCCTCAGGATGAAACCCACTTGATCATGGTGCACTATTTTTTTTAATATGCTTTTGTATCCGATTCGCTAAAATTTTGTTAAGAATTTTGGCATCTATGTTCATTAGGGATATTGGTCTCAAATTTTCATTCCTCGATGTGTCTTTCTCTGGTTTTGGTATCAGGGTGATATTAGCTTCATAGATTGAGTTTGGAAGGGTTCCCTCCTCCTCTATTTCATGAAATACTTTGAGGAGTATTGGAATGAGCTCTTCTTTGAAGGTCTTGTAGAACTCAGCTGTGAATCCATCCAGTCCTGGATTTTTATTTGTTGGTAGGCTTTTGATGACTTCTTCTATTTCATTGTTTGAAATTGATCTATTTAAGTTGTGAATGTCCTCCAGATTCAGTTTGGGTGGCTCATATGCCTCTAAGAACCTGTTGATGTCTTCCAGGTTTTCTATTTGTTGGAGTATAAATTTTCAAAGTAGCTTCTCATTATGTTTTGCATTTCTATTGTGTCTGTTGTAATGTTTCCATTTCCATCACGAATTTTAGTAATTTGGAGTTTCTCTCTCCTTCTCTTCATTAGCGTGGCTAAGGGTTTATCAATTTTGTTTATTTTTTCAAAGAAAGAACTTTTTGTTTTGTCAATTTTTTGAATTGTTTCAATTTCATTGATTTCAGCTCTGATTTTGATTATTTCCTGTCTTCTGCTACTTTTGGTGATGATCTGTTCCTTTTTTTCTAGGGCTTTGATCTGTAATGTGAGGTCATTGATTCGTTGACTTTTAACTCTTTTATTAAATGCACTACATGCAATGAATTTTCCTCTTAGCACTACTTTCATAGTATCCTAGAGATTTTGGTATGTTGTATCTTTTTTTCGTTGACCTCTAAGAATCTTTTAATTTTCCCCCTAATGTCTTCTGTTATCCATGTATCATTCAATAGCATATTATTTAATCTCCAGGTCTTGGAGTAGTTTCTGTTTTTAACTTTATCATTGATATCCAATTTCATTCCATTATGATCTGATAGTATACAAGGTAGTATCTCTATCCTTTTGTATTTGCTAAGAGTAGCTTTGTGGCATAACATATGGTCTATTTTAGAGAATGAGCCATGAGCTGCTGAGAAGAAAGTGTATTCACTTTTTGATGGATGGAATATTCTATATATGCCTGTTAAGTTCAAATTAGTGATTGTGTCATCGACTCCTATGGTTTCTTTGTTCAATTTATGCTTGGAATATCTGTCCAACAGTGAGAGAGGAGTGTTGAAGTCCCCCAGTATTGTGTTTTGGTCTATCTGATTCCTGAAATTGAGAAGGATCTGATTGACGTACGTGGATGCATATTTATGATTGTTATGTCTTGCTGATTTATGCTTCCTTTAAGCAATATGAAATGTCCTTCTTTATCCCTTCAGACTAACTTTGGCTTGAAATGTGCTTTATCTGTAATGAGGATGGAAACTCCTGCTCTTTTACTCCGTCTATGTGCATGGTATGTTTTTTCCCAACCTTTCACCTTTTGTCTGTGGTCATGTTTTTCCATGAGATGAGTCTCTTGAAGGCAGCATATTGTTGTGTGTTTCTTTTTAATCCATTCTGCTGGTCTATGTATTTTCATTGATGAGTTTAGGCCATTTACATTCAGGGTTATTATTGAGATATGACTTGTATTTCCTGCCATTTTAGCTTTTTTGGGGCTTTTAGCTTAACTTTGTTTCTCCTTTGATTGACTTCCTTTAGGGTAATTTCTCCCCATGTTGACTGAAATTGTTGTTTTTCATTTCTTCCTCTTCGAATATTTTGTTGAGAATGCTCTGTAGGGCAGGCTTTCTCTTTGTGAATGCTTTAAGCTTTTGTTTATCCTGGAAGGATTTAATTTCTTCATCAAATCTGAATGTAAGTTTTGCTGGGTATAAGATTCTTGGTTGGTATCCATTTTCTTTCAGAGCTTGAAATATGTTGTTCCAGGCCCTTCTTGCTTTTAGGGTCTGGGCTGAGAAATCTGCTGATATCCTTATTGGTTTCCCCCTGTAGGTAATCTGATGCTTTTCTCTCGCTGCCTTTAAAATTCTATCTTTGTTTTGTATGTTAGGTATTTTCATTATAATATGCTTTGGTGTGGATCTGTTGTAATTGTGTGCGTTTGGTTTCCTGTAAGCCTCTTGTAATTGATTTTCCATCTCATTCATCATATTTGGGAAATTTTCTGATATTATTTCTTTGAACAGATTATTCATACCTTTGGTTTGTATCTCTCCACCTTCCTCAATCCCAATAACTCTTAAATTTGGTCTTTTCATGATGCTCCATATTTCTTGGAGGCTTTGTTCATGAGTCCTAACCATCTTCTCTGTTTGTTTGACTTTGTTTTCAAGATTAAATACTTTGTCTTCATTGTCTGAGGTTCTGTCTTCCAAGTGATCTATTCTGTTAATTATGCTTTCTATTGAGTTTTTAACTTGGTTTATTGTTTCCTTCATTTCCTTGTCTCCTTCAAGGATTTCTGTTTGTTTTTCTCTCAGAACTTCTATCTCTTATTGAAATGATTTTTTGCTTCCTGCAATTGCTCTAATTAGCTGATTATTTATAGCCTGAATCTGCCTTCTTGTCACATCATTCTCTTCTTGGATCATTTTAATTATGAACATTCTGAACTCCCTTTCTGTAATTCCTTCTACCATGCTGTCTTTGGGTTCTCTTGATATATCATCTAGGTTTGTTTGGGACACTTTCTTCCCATTTTATCTCATGTTGCTCGTGTATCTTCCCCTCTAGTAGTGCAAATCAGAGGGATTGCAATTTCCCTGTAAAGACTTAAAGTGTCCCTGCAGATTTCCAGTAACTCACCTGATGTTTGAGAGGTGCTTGATCAAGCAGTGACCCAAGAAAACTGCTGTCCTACTACCTCCAGGTTGGGAATGATCAATGCTTCTGGGCAGAGGCAACCTGGTATTGATAGACAATCAGATACAGCAAGTGCTAGACCCCAGGCCATGGTGTGGACCTGGGCACTAGACCAAGTTTGGGTGGGGGCACAGAACTGTGCTCATTGTTGGAGACACTGGGGTTGAGAGCCCAGGCAGGCCTGAGCTCCTCACAGGGGGCTCAGTCGATGGCAGTTGGTCACTCTCTGTCAGAGAAGCTGTAAAATTGCTCTGAAGGGCCTAAAGTCCCTGCTGGAGCTGGCGAATGCCTCCGCTCCAGGCCAGATCTCACCAGGAGTTGCAGTGCCGTGGCCCCACTGGAAGACCGGAGATCAGGTCTGAGGACTCAGGCAGCTGAAGATGGTCTCTTTCTGCCAGGGAAGCTGTAAAATGGCGCCAAAGGGCCTAAACTCCCCGCTGGAGCTGGGGACTGCCTTTGCTCCAGGCCAGATCTCTGTAGGAGCTGCAGCGCCATGGCCCCACCAGAAGACCAGAGCCTTAACTGACTTTAAATACATTTGCATTTAAATTTTGATCTCAGTATAAATAGTAAGAAATTTACATATACCCTATTGATAGCAGGTTCTGTTACAGAATAATAAATGATTAAAATATGTTCCCAATAAAATTTGCCATTCCCACAAGCCTGAAACTACCAACACAGACAAGTCTAACCTGGAGAACAGCAGCCCGACAAAATCCCTGCTTTGAAGACCTGCATTCCCAGAAGGCATGAACACATGAATATACAAAGAGCAACCAAACCTAGTTTTTCAAGTAAAACCCTAGGCTCTGCAACATAGCACAATACCCTACCAGTTATTTAACCACAATAAAGAATAAAACTTAAAGAAATCCTTGTCTTTTTAACCCATTAACATTTGAACTTAGGGGAAAACTTTAAACAGTTTCTAATTGATTGTCTCACATATATATAACTACTTAGTTACACAAAACCTTGTTGGAATTTGCCATTTACCTACACACAGATTTTCTAACCCAGACATATTTTCCTTTTCCTTTTACTGAATATATTTTCATACCTAGAACTTTCTACTTTCCCTTTCCCTTCTATTGACTTCTTCTTTGTTTGGATTCTAAAGCAACTCCTACGAAATTTCTGAATTTAGATAAATTATTAGGATTTCACTTAGTAACCTTGCTCTCAGGAATGATACAAAAAAATTCCAAATCCCTTTATTTACCAATCCATGAAAACACCAATAATGCTAAAGCATGTCACCCCATGGAACTTAAGGTGTAATATACTAGCTCTAATTTATTTATTTTACTGTAATAACCAAGATCAGACAAGGTTTTTGAATAGTATTTGCCATCAATTTCCTGTGGAAAAGTCCTAAAAAAACAATTGATATTACACATTTTATAAACATCAACATTTTTTTTATTGACCACCTAGAGACTTGTGAGGTTAGATATATTTTACCTTCATTTATTTACCTGGATCCATTTTTTCTTTTAGCGCTATGTTAATCTCTAATATCATGTACATGAATTTTGGGCACAATATACACTTAAACAAAGGCCCTGTAGGTTTTTATCTCCATTGCAATGTAACAAGATGTTCAAAAATCTAAGTTGAATAAAAAATAGGAACTGACCAAAAGTTATGAGCTCAACAAGTACTTGGCCGGCAGTTAGTTATTCTCAAATAAGACACACTCTTGTTTTTTTTTTCCCTTGGGTTGGAAATTGGTCTCCTACTGAGCTTTTTGCTTCCTCTGTTATCATTTCAATATAAGTTCTACTTGAGATTTGGTTCCAGCAGAAACCTGATATCTCAGGCACTTTAACCATTTTTATCAGGACAGGGTTGAATGCTTAAGAGCTCTGTAAGGGGCTTTTGTTATTCCTCCTAGGTGGAGGCACATGTCATTTACATATTGCAAAAAAAATCACTGTGGGGGTGTTGTAACACTGATGGGGTTGGACCTGGTTTCTCTTCCCCCTTGGGAGGGCAAGAGGGTGGGTGCCCCCAGATATTTTCTCCCTCCCTTGGCCCCTGGCTTTTGTCAGAGTTACCTGAGTCTCCAGGGATTGGTATCAGCATGGGGTGCATGTAAGTCTGGTATGGCCTTTGCCATCGAACCGGTGCAGCCTCTCCTAGCTCCCGAACTAGCTGAAAGGCAATGCTTAAGCCATAATCCAAATTTGAATGTAAGGCACCAGGTCCTGATGGTTTGGTCACCCAATGCCCTGAGGGCATCAATCAACCATGAAAGTGGGCCATTTTGATTCACAAAACTTTCTTAAGTTACATCCATTAACAAAAGCTCCATAGTCAGCAGCATGTTCTTGGAAGTCCTGAAAAGTATCTAAAAAACAAGTTAGAACAGTGGGGCTTGTGGTTGATTCTGTCCCATAGTAGACTGTCCTGGAGAGAGATGCTACATAGAAGGCAAAGCCAAGACACAAAAAACACAAATGGCCAGGAACCAGACTAACAAGACAAATACAGACATACAATGACCAGAGTAGGCCCCACAGGGAGGCCTATTAGAGTAGGCCACATAGAAGGCCTACCAGGTTAGGCCCCATGGGAGGCCTATTGGACTGGGGCCCACACAGAGGCTGAGCAGACTGGCCCCAGATGGCTACCCATCAGCCAGCCACCCCGCAGCTGAGCGGACCGGGACCCCTGCAGTGGCTATGCCAGAAGCCAAGCAGCGGCCATGCCAGCAGCCAGCCACATGGCAACCGAGCAGACCGCCCCCCTGGACGGCGGGTACCCTTCAGCTAGCCATGCTGCGGTGGAGTGGCAGCTGCAGACAACGGCTATGAGTCAGCCACCCACTCGGCAGTCGAACAGATCCACCCCAGGCAGCGGCTACACCTCAGCCACAGGGCAGCTGAGCAGAGCGGACCCAGTCCCAGATGCTATGTGACAGCCACACATGTTGAAGCCAAGTGGATCGGCCCCAGGGGGCAGCTACATGTCAGCCACCCATGTGGCCCAGATCAAACTAACAAAACAAATACAGACAGACATCGGCCAACCAGATTAGGCCCCATGTGGCCTACCAGACTGGACCCACGAGGGGCCCACCAGACTGAACCCCATGGGGGCCACACCAGATTGTACCCACGAGGGGGTTCACCACACTAGGCCTCATGAGGAGGCCTACCAGGAACCAGCAGCGACGTCTCGCCCTGACCTGGGACTGGTGTAAGCTGCTGCGCCCAGCCTGACCACATCCCCCAGATACAGAAAGTCGACTCACCAATACAGGATACCAGGTGGCTTCGTCCAGAAGAGTGTCCTGAAGTTGGACTGGGGTCCCCCCAAGAGTGAGGCTGAGGCACATCTCTCAGGAGCTCCCCTCTACCCAGGGTGGGGGCACCCAGGCAACCATCACAGGCCAATTTAGGCGTGAGGGCTTGGAGAAATCAGATCTCCATGGAGCCTCCAAATGTTGTACCCAAAGAAAATAAAATCATCCAAGTCAATCATGTAAAGCCAAAAGAAGCCTTTATTTTAGCTGGCCAGTGATGATTGCCCTTACTCCTAAAAGTGGGGTGCTGGGAAATCCCATGTTAATTCTGTTGTTGCCAACTTTTATAGGGCGTGAGAAGGGATTAGGGTGGGACTATAGGGCACAGGAGGGATTAGGGTTGGTCTATAGGGAGGGGGGATTGGGGTGGGGCTGACTCTCTCCTGATGACACTGGAGAATCTTATTGGGAAGTATAACACTTGCCTTTCCAACCCCTCTGTCCATTTGTCACTCCCTCCCTCTCATTTTCCCTCCTTTTATCTCTTTTGCTTATTCACTCTTTCATCAATATAAAAGTTTTAAAGTTTATATACTGTGTCAAGCACTCAGAAGATAGTTAAGACTAAGATGGATATTGTTCCTACTCTAACTTATACTTAAGCTGGCAATGGACTTTAAATGAATAATCATACACCCTTTATTGTAATTATAATTACAATTCCTGTCAGAGACCCAAAATAATTTCTCAGATCTGTTTTTTCTTCTTAAATTCTGTAATGGTTATTTGAATTGTCAATTTGACTAGATTAAGAGATTCCAATGGTCACGAGGCTTCTGGGTGTGTCAATGACGCACGTCTAGGAATAATTGGAATGTGGGATAGTGAACTGAACTGGGGACCCTCCCAAAATGTGGGAGACACCACCCAATAGAATGAAATAAAAGCTGGAAGAACAAGGAAGCAGATGCAGATGCAAGTTTGGCTCTTGAATGGGTTCTTGATCACTGCTCAGATCATGTGAGGGTATCAGACACTGCTTCTTCACTCTTCAAAAGTGAACTCTGCCAGTGATTCTCCATGTAGTTTCCAGAAGCCTTGGTCTGGGACTAGGATAGCACTGTTGATCTTCCTTGTTCTGGATCTTCTCTGTCTTACACTGTGCCGCTGCTGTTTCTTCCAGCTCCCCAGTTGCAGACAGTCATTATGGACTCTCCAGCTTTTGCTCATGTAAGACAATCTAATAAATTCCCTTTTATAATCATACTTCCTGTTGATTTTGTTCCTCTAGAAAACCCTGATACAAATTTTTCCTAATTATAAAACTTAAGAGACAATTTAGAAAATATAGGGAAAATCCAATAAACATAAACCAAGATATTCCCTTATCCCATCATACATATCATTTTGACTGGTGTTCTTGAACTCATTTCTTTCTCTGGGTATATGTGTGCATACATATGTGAACATATGCATGTTTATATGTGGAGTCACACTACACATTGTTTTGCCATTTTCTTTAAATGATCATTAAAATGTAAGAATTTCTTATTAAATATTCTTTCAAAATGTCTTTTAGGTTGGCTGAATAATTCATTTTATTTCTGTAGTATAAATTATTTAGTGATTTCTCTACTTGAGCATAATTTGGGTATGTCATCCAATTTTTATTGATGAATGAAGATCAGTGATTCTCTGCATTTTTTGAGTCTAGCAAATAATTTAGAATTTAAAGTTGTTGACCAATTGGTACACACAATTTTGTAATGCTTCACATATCATGTCATATATGGTATTATAAAATATATAATGTTTATACTTGATCTGTTATATATAATCAAAAATTTGAAGTGTTCTGTTTTCTAGAATTGCATCCATGTACACACACATTAAAGCCATGAAAGCAACTAGTTTACATAACTTTGGCACATCAAAAATGATTCAATTTTAAATATGTGTAATTTAATGGACAAAAGTAGCACCTTGGGATTTTCTTTATTTTCTTTATTTAATTTTGATTCATTGAGCACAAATGGAGTACAGCTATTGTTTCTCTGGTTGTACACAAAGTAGAGTCACACCATCTGTGCATTCATACATGTACACAGGGCAATGATGTCTGTCACGCATTCTATTATTATTCTTACCCCCCCACCCCGACCCCACCCCTCCCTTCCCTCTATGCTATCTATCCTTCCTCCATTCTTGCCACCCTTCCACCCCACATAATGCATCACCATTCACTTATCAGAGAGACTATTCAGTCTTTGGATTTTGGAAATGGCTAATCTCACTTAGCATAACAGTCTCCAGCATCATCCATTTACCTGCAAATGCCATAATTTTATTCTCGTTTATGGCTGAGCAATATTCCATTGTGTATATATACCACAGTTTCTTTATCCATTCATCTATTGAAGGGCATCTAGGTTGGTTCCACAATCTAGCTATTGTGAATTGGGCAGCTATGAACATTGATGTGGCTGCATCACTGTAGTAATCTGATTTTAAGTCCTTTGGGTATAGCCCAAGGAGTGGAATAGTGGTGTCAAATGGTGGATCTATTCCAAGTTCTCTAAGGAATCTCCACACTGCTTTCCAGAGTGGCTGCACCAACTTGCACTCCCACCAGCAATGTATGAGTGTACCCTTTTCCCCACATCCTCGCCAACAGGTGTTGCTGCCTGTACTCTTTTTTTTTTTTTTTTTTTTTGCGGTGCTGGGGATTGAACCCAGGGCCTTGTGCTTGCGAGGCAGGCACTCTACCAACTGAGCTACATCCCCAGCCCCCTGCCTGTACTCTTAATAAAAGACATTCTAATTGGGGTAAGATGAAATCTTAAGTTAGTTTTGATTTGCATTTCTCTTATAAGTAGGGATGTTGAACATTTTTTCATAAATCTGTTGATTGCTTGAAGATCTTCCTCTGTAAAGTGCCCATTCATTTCTTTGGCCCATTTATCTATGGGTTATTAGTATTCTTGGTGTAAAGATTTTTGAGTTCTTTGTAGATTCTGGAGATTAGTGCTCTATCTGAAGTGTGTGTGGCAAAGATTTTCTCCCACTCTGAAGGCTCTCTCTTCACATTCCTGATTGTTTCCTTTGCTGAGAGAAAGCTTTTTAGTTTGACTATATCCCAATCATTGATTCCTGCTTTTATTTCTTGCGCTTTGAGAGTCATGTTAAGGAAATCTGGTCCTAGGCGAACATGATGAAAATTGGATCTATTTTCTCTTCTATTAGGTGCAGGGTCTCTGGTCTAATTCCTAGGTCCTTGATCCATTTGAGTTGAGTTTTGTACAGGGTGAGAGATAGAGGTTTAGTTTCATTTTCTGCATATGGATTTCCAGTTTTCCCAGCACTATTTGTTGAAGAGGCTGTCTTTTCTCCATTGTATGTTTTTGGCTCCTTTGTCAAGTATGAGATACCTGTATTTATGGGGGTTTGTCTCTCTGTCTTCTATTCTCTACCATTGATTTACCTGTCTATTTTGGTGCCAATACCATGCAGTTTTTGTTACTATTGCTCTGTAGTATATTTGAATGTCTGGTATTGTGATACCCCCTGCTTTGCTCTTCTTGCTAAGAATTGTTTTTGGCTATTCTGGGTCTCTTATTCCTCCAAATTAATTTCATGATTGCTTGAGGTCCATCATTGGAATATTAATTGGTATTGCATTGAATTTGTATAGCACTTTTGGTAGTATGGCCATTTTGACTATATTAATTCTGCCTATCCAAGATCATGGGAGATCTTTCCATCTTCTCAGACTTTCTTTAATAATGTTTCCATTTATATATCATCCAGTTGTCTATCATGTGTGTATGATTTGCCACTTTTCTATTAAGATGATTTTCTTGAACATATTTAGAAAATGATACACAAAATTATAGATGCCATTTTATGTACTACATTAACATGATTTCACATTTTTTATGTGATACATTAATATAGAGTGATTTATTATTTTAAGGTTATTCACAATTATTTTTTTTAAATGTTGCATGCTCACTTGCAATGGTCCTTTACCTATAAACCTAGAGTTTATGGACTGTAGGGAATCAAAAATTCTTAGCTACAGGTGTGCTTGCAAACAAGACACCTTGTAGTCCTTGGTGGAATTTGCCTGCAAACAGGATTTTCTATCAAGAGGGAAATCAGGAGTTTTAAATACAGGTGCTCTTACAAACTAGGGACTTTGTAGTCCTTGGTGGGAATTGCCTGCAAACAGGATTTTCTGCCAAGAGGTTAGAGACAGAACATTGCTTGCAAACAAGAGTGCTTCCCTGGCCCTGAAAAAGGACAAAGCTCAAAATGTTTGAGTCTAGGTTAGATTAAGATGTAGTTCAAGGAGTGGTTATCTGGCTGGTGCGCATTCGCCCTAGCCATTGCTGTTGGTGATTTGCCTGCTTTGCCTGGGAATTCATTGCTGTTGGCTTTTTGCCTTCTTTGTCTGTAGGGGCATAAAAGGCCAAAATCATATGTAATGAGGGAGAAGGATATAGAAGGAAGGTTAGAAGGATGAAGGAGGAGAAGGATAAAGAAAGATAGAAGGATATAGGAGAATGATATAGAAGGATGAATAAGAAGAATGGAGAATAAAGAATCATTGAATGCTGACCTGTGTCAGAGATCTCTCCTTCCCTCCCTCCTTTTTTTTCTCAACATCTGGAGTAGTTGGCAGGATCAGCACCAAAAGGGTAAGCACACCAGGTTTTAAATAATAAAAGGGAAACTTTTAAAGTAATAATAATAATACTATGTAAAATACTAAAAGCTATCAGCTTGAAAGGGTTTCGCCCCAGTAAGAAAAGGGGGACTTCCAAAATTATAACAATAATAATAATAATAATAATAATAATAATAATAAATAATAACAAAAGCTATCAGCTTAAGGAAGGGTAATTGCCCCGGGTAAAAAGGGGGATTTCCTAAATCAATGTAAAATAATAAAAGCTATCAGTAATGAAAGGGTTACATACCGGTAATAAAAGGGGGACTTTCAACATTATCATGGAAAATTCTCATTCATTAAAAGCTCTATATCTAAAATTACTACAGGAGTTAAAAAGCCCTGAGCAACAACTTTCCTGGCCTGACCTTGCTAAAGTCCACTTTGGAATGTGTAGCAACCTGTAGCACAGAAAGATGATTTTTTTTCTCATGCTGTTTTAAATCCTTGACGGCCATGTCTCTTTTATAGGACTTGCTTTTTGTTTAAATTCTGTATCTTCTGAGCTCATGATTTTTTCTTTTTGTGTGTGTTTGTGTGTTTTGTATTTTCATTTGTCTTTCTGTCATATGTCAGACCATGTACATGGAATCAAATTAATATAAAGAGAGCTCTCAATTAAATTCAGATTTGGATCCAATCTTTAATTCACGTGATTTAAAAGGTTCAATTTAAACTGACTAAATAAGTAAAAATCAAATGTCTTAACATTACCTTACTCACAGGTTCTTCAAAGTGTTAATAGTACTATTAATTGTGAAATGCCTAATGTCCTTTCTTTCTAGGATTTTTCTCCAACAAAGGAGAGAGCAAACATGATTCAATGTGCTTGTCTAATATAATTGTTCTTACAAAAAAGAAGTAAATTGCTTTTGATATACAAGAGTTTAATTAAATATGTTTATTAAAGAGATCTGCTCAATTTACAAGGTTAAAATGCTAACTGTTAAATACTTAACTCCTTACATTCCAGGACGTAAACATCACTGGTGTTTTCCTAGATTAATAAATTACTTTATATCATCACTAAAGACAAGGTTAAAGTTAACTCCTAACAATGTATATTTCTATTTACAGAGAAACCCAAAAGTTTCAACTGTGTTTCAATCACTATACTAACAAAATATTTCATTTTATTAAAATGGAGCATTTTAAGTTCAAAGTTTCACAAGAAAGACTTCAAAATGTGAACAAAGAATAAAGCTAACAGGTAAGAAAAAATATATAAAAGATTCTAAGCATTAAATATATTTAGTAAAAGACAAAAGGAGATATAAGAAAGTTTAAAGGGAAAGAGATTTAAGAAGGCTTTTGATGGGAAATTAGAAATAAAGCTGGTGATAGGAATTAAGATATAAGGCATAAAATGGAAAGAAAAAGGTTAATAAGTAAAGGTTTGTGCAAGTAGAAGTTTTGAGTAAGTGAAAGAGGGTCTGAATAAGTGTTCAAAGAGGTCTAAGTAAGTAAAAATGAATCTGTGTAGGTGATAGGAAGTAAAGGGTAAATTTCACAAACTTTGTGTGACATATGGCTCAGTCTGTCACAAAGTCTAGTGCCTCTGGAATCTCTCTCCCAGATCTCTGAACTTTTTCCCCTCAATTAACATGAAATCAGAGTATGTCTTCTGTTTTCTGTAATTTACATGCCATAGCCCAGAGCTTAGCTCCCATGTTTTGTCTTCTATGCCTTCTCACATTTCATTACCATTACTTGTGCATATATATGTTTCCCAGTAGCACAAAGGACTAGACAGTCCTCATGCTTAGTACCAGCCAAATGTGAGCACAAAGCTGACATCTGAATGAAAGAAACAACAAAGGCCTTATTGCAGAGGAAATGCAGTATGTAACCAAGTAAGCATAAGCTCCCAATGAGATGGTTGCATTTAAGAATGAATTTTTTAGCCAGAGTTGTGGTGCATGCCTATAATCCTAGGGCTTGCTAGGTTGAGGCAAGAGGATTGCAAGTTCAAAGCTAGCCTAGCCACTAGGTGAGGCACTAAGCCACTCAATGAGACCCTGTCTCAAAATAAAATATAGAAAATGGCTGGAAATGTTGCTCAGTGGTTATATGTCCCTGAGTTAAATCCCCACTAACAAAACAAGAAAAAAATTTGTTAGTGTCAACAACATTCAGTAGAAAACCTGTACTTAAAAATAAGGACGGCAACTTGGGTCTGGGGTTGTAGCTCAGCAGTAGAGCCCTTGCCTAGCTCTTATGAAGCACTGGGTTCAAACCTCAGCACCACATAAAAATAAACAGATAAATGTATAGGGTTCACCTATACCTTGTTATGCAATAACTAAGAAAATACATAGTGGTGCTAATACACATAGTGCCTATGGGCTTAGTAATATTTTAACATAATTTCTATTTTGCTGATCACATTTGAAAGCCAGTAGCACCTTGGTATGTGACTGTGTCCCATTATCTCATTCTTTTTTCTTTTTTCTTTTTTTGGTCCTGGGGATTGAACCCAGGGGCACTCCACCACTGAGCCACATCCCCAGCCCTATTTTGTATTTTATTTAGAGACAGGGTCTCACTGAGTTGCTTAGGGCCTCGCTAAGTTGCTGAGGCTGGCTTTGAACTTGCAATACTCCTCCTTTAGCCTCCCAAGTGCTGGGATTACAGGCGTGTGCCACCACGCCTGGCTCATTATTTCTTCAATTTATATATAGTGCTTAAGTCAGAACAGATTTGATGGCCCCTAGAAGGATATCTATGTCCTCATGGGGAACAAGGCACACAGCTTAAAAGCATTGCAGATGAATATTCCTTTGAGAGGAAGTTGCCCTGTAGAACACCCACACCGGGAGCTAAGACAAATGGTCTCACCACCTAGGAAGTGGGTGGGATGTCTGAGCTCTATGCATGACACTTATTAAAATTGTGCACCTGATAGTAAGGAACTACTGTAGTGTCCATATTCACCTGTGGTGTGAGGAATCTGACAGCTGAGGTACTAGGCTTCTTTGCCTCAATCAAGGGTAGGAGCTGGGGTATGAAGCCAGTGAAGAGGGTGGACTTTTTCCAAGACTCTGAATCTTGTGGGGCCATCTGTAAGAGTGTATTGTGAAATGACAGGAGAGTAGGTTATGGAGGGCAATAAAGATGTTAATGAGAAGATTCTAGGAAGGAAGAGAGAGGACTGGTGCCAATGAGAAGAGCCCATTGGAAGATTAAGTGTCCTGGTAGCAGACAGAGAAGTGATGACAAATGGCCTTTTTCTCTGGGAGGGAAGCCAATGGTTTGTGAGTTTTTCCTGAGGATCCAGACCTTCAATCAGTTTTCCTTACACACAAAATAGTTTCACATTCCTTCCAGGAAATTGTTTAGAACAAACAAACACAGAGGTGACCAAATGAAATAGAGTCAGATTGGATGAAAGGAATGGACTTGTATCCGGCTCTGCTGGCAGTTGGTCAAAGGTACCAAACTCTGGTACCTTCGCTATCAGGTTCTTTTGGCCACCAAGTACTGACCTAAAACAATCTCCTTGGCTCCCAAACTGGGCCTTCTCTTGTCTCTGCCATCAGTCTGTGAAATTCAGCATTAGTTTTAAGATCTCAGATGAACATCATGGTCACTGTTTTGATAATTTTGCTTCTCAATTTATGTTTTCTATCATTTCATTGAGTGGTATATCAGTTAGCTATTGCACTGTAGCAAACCACTCCAAATTTAGTTACTTTAGAGACTCATTTATTATTCGTCACAAATCTATGGTTTTGCTGAGTGATTCTGCTGACCATACCTCTGTGAACACTGATGGCAGGATGACTGGGCCTGGTTCAGATGGGGACTCATTTCTCTTCCACCTATCTCCCTTATCTATCTGCAAGGCTCAAGTGGGCATGTTTTCTAGGAGAAAATGCAAAAGCAAATAAGTACTTTTTAAAATAGAATACACCCACATGCCCCCCACACACATACACATACACATATGTTGTCAAAGGACATTTTATTTATTTATTTATATGTGGTGCAGAGATTTGAACACAGTGCCTCACCCATTCTAGGCAAACACTATACCACTAAGCTACAACCCCATCCCCTGCACAAGTGCTTTTTCAAGCTTCTGTTTTATCAAGTTTTCAATGGAACCTTCAAAGCAAGTTATATGGCCAAAGCCAGAGCCCATATGAGAAGGCACTACTGAATACATGGGCAGAGTCATGTCCTGATCACTGACACCATCATTCTGCCACAGTGCTGAAATTCCAGGGAGCCAGTTGACAGCTTCTGTCTAGTTTTCAGAAAGATGCTTCTTCTATTTGTTTATGTTGTGGTAGTGTTGCCTTGGAGCTAAACACATTATGTGTTTTAATCTGCCTGGTGGTTGAGATCCACCTCAACTTAGGCATATCAACTAAGTGTTTTAAGTAGATAATTTTTTATCACTTAGTCATTCTGTCATCTCATATATGCAATGAAGACAGGAACTGTAGGAATACAAACAAATTCTAACATGGCATGTTTAGATAAATGGAATGAATGAGGCATGTAGATTTAGGAAGAAACAAAAGAAAATCCCCATGGAGAAAAAACTCCTTGTAGTCTATTTTTAAGATGGAATGGTGAAGGAAGGAGCATGTGTTAGCAATGACTACACAAACAAACAAAAGTTGTCGTTCTGGGTTTTAGAAGTAGGTGGAATAGTAAAATGTTCCATTCCAGCTATTTATGTGTTTTGCAATAGGGGACATGAAAACTGCCAGTTTTCAAATTGCTATGAACAAGTGAACGCAAAGGTGTTTAAAAACATGCATAGAAGATAAGAGTATGTTTTTGCAACCTAAACTGAACAACTGCCATATTATTTCAAATTTATTTAGATAGAACGAGGCAGAACTTTTCAAAATTCTAAGGACACAGGGAGACTTTATACAATAAGTTTTTACTGTATACAATTGATATTTACAGGATTTGCATCAGTCATCTCTCCATCTTAACTGTTCATATATCCCCTTTTTGCTAAGTGTGAATAATCATTCCTTATTGTTCTTACTGACAACACATTTCTCTGACTTGTTCTTGGAAAGTGTTCAGAAAGACTCTGAGGCAAACACTATTAATCCTGGCAGTGTATCTACTTCACTTGTTTAACTGAGGCATTGAAATGTCTAGGAGTACCCTCAATGAAATGTAATTCAACAGGAGAGAACATAGGAAAACATTTCATTTGGGTTCCATGAATGCTGCAAAGAGTCCTGGGGAAGTACTTGCGAAGCAGCTGAAGTCATTAATGTCTGTTGGAAGGTAGGCATGGTGACAAGAGTATCTTGTCCTTACTGTTCCACACAAAGCAAAACTTCCCCTGCTGTGGAGAATGAGTTTATCCTGATTGGCAGTGATGCTGGGGCCTAGGGAAGCAATCCAGTTAATAGCAAGTAATCCTGGGATATTTTCATTTTTGTCATTTTTCTACACATGGGAAAATTACTTCATCCCTGGAGATCTACAAGTTTTTCTTCTCACAATCTAAAAACAATAAAACCATTCTCCTTGTTTTAAGTGGATTCAGTTGGTTGCTCTAGAGCTGGCAGTGGACCTAAATTTCCTTGCTCTGGGGGTGGGAGCCTAAGCAGAGTGATTATCAGGATGAGGCAGGCAGCCCTGGGAGCATCATCCACTTGGAGTCACATGCTTAATATCTCTACTCAGTGCCAGCAATGCAAGTTCCAAAGGCAACATCTGTCTTGTTTCTTTTAATTAATATTCTGTGTTTGGCAAGATGTAATTCTCTTGATTTCCTTTAATTCTTTAGAAATTGTTTCTTTTATAATAGTCAGTTTTAAGTTTTTGTCTAGAATCCAGTATACGGGCTTCCTTGGGTACAGTTTCTATTCATGGCTTTTTCCTCACTGGTACAAGAAAGTATTTTCTTTTTTATTCTTTTGCATTTCTCAAATATACTTGTTGAAAACATTTAATGTGTGTAATATGGTAACTTTGGAAATTGGGCTTCCTAACCTACCAGGATTTGTTTTTATGTTGATCCTATTTTTGAGTTGTCTTCCTGGACAAATTCTTTTAGAGACTAATTCCTTTAGTCTCTAAAGTTCCTAATCAGTCAGCTTAGCACTCACCTGATGGCTGGAGAGAGATTGCTGTAAACACCTTGACCAAAAGTCTTCAAGTTCTTGACAAGGCCCAGTGTTTGGAGGAGTGAGCTTGCTGTGCTGGCAGGGAGTTTACAATCCTCCCCTGCTCACTTATGGAGAGCCAAACATGCCATAAAATTGCTTTAAAAACTTCATACAAAAAGTCATAAGTAAAACTGGCATCAAAGTTCTAGATACTGATCTCTTCAAATATTTGAAAAAGAACAAACTGCTCTTGTCCTTAGGTCTGAAGCAAGGATGGCAGTATTCAGAAATCCTAATCCCTGCTGACAGCTCCTCCTGACTGGGTGGCATCTAGTCAGTGCAGAGTAGTGGGCTGCCTACAGCAAGAGGCCCCTGTGGCCCCAAATTCATCTTCAAAATATTAGAAACAGTTCTGCACAAAAGGAAGGGTGGTTTGTCCTTTTCATGTGTCTTTAGGTGCATTTACAAGCAAACAGAATGGCACTTCTCATCTTCAGAGCCTCCATGCCCACCTGGACCACAGGAGCCAAGATGGACTTATTCTCCTTGGAGCCTGCAAACATCCCTGGAATCTGGTCCACAAAGCTACAAGACAGGAGAGCATGGAGGTGCTGAATGCCCAGCATGCCTGTCATAGGCTCCAAGAGCCAAACCACTGGCAGCACTAGCCCCAGCTTTTCTCATGCCCCATGCCTCTGGGAAGGTCCACAGGCTCTTCCTCAGGACAGGGCCTCCTAGCATAGTCAGAAACAGGTGTGGGACCTGGACAGGATGCTGATTAAATGAACTCTGTGTGTGGTCCTATTCACCACATTCATGATCTCTTAGAACAAAAGTTTCTGAAACAGTATATATATTTGTTTACAGCACTGGAGTTGGAAATCAAGTGTGTATGACCTCTGAAACAACCCCTAGCTCTTCTTACTTTTTGAGACAGGACCTCACTAATTTACTCAGGCTAGCCTGGAGCTTGTACTCCTCTGCCTCAGCCTCCAGGTGGCTGAGGTGGAAGGCATACCCACCTGGCTTTATCTTCACTACTGTCATCATGGACACTCATCCACATGCAGCAAGTACCTCCCAGGCACCCCCAGCAAAAAGGAATAGCTCAGAGAACTAAGGTGAGTATGGCTCATATTAAAGATTCTGGTCCTTTTAGATTCTTGTCCATATTAAAGAGACATAGGCAGTACATGAATGATTGAACTATGTAATCCATGTCTTAAAACCCCTCTGCTGATGGCAAAACAACATAAAGCCTGAGAGAATCAAGACACAGTGGACTCAAACAGGCTCAGGCTCCACTGAAATGATAAGACACTTGACATTTACTTGTGAATCACCAACTGGGACTCTTGATAGTTGACAAGACACCCATCCAGACAGGAACAAAGACCTGTCCATCATCCATCACCACCATCATCTGAGGCTTGGCCAAGTTGATGTTCACATTGAAGAAGTGGAGAAATGTGTAGGTGATAAAACCAAATTGAACTGCAGACATGTCTTCCTGCTCTTCCCTATGAGGGAACAAACTTTGGTGGGCCTTTCCTAAAATAGGAATGACAAGTGTTTCTGTCTCAACTTAGCAGTTGGACATCTAAAGAATACATGTTTAAATTTCTGTTTCCTGAAGAAAACTATGCCAAGCCACAGCATGGGGTTGGGGGCCACTACAAAACCAGGCAAGCTGATGACAATTGTCAAAATTCCATGCAAAAGCAAAATAGATATTATGAGAACACTTGCTCACATTTTAATAAGTGTAATTTCAATCTTTTTAACTATGAGCAAGCCAGGCTTATTATCCCTTTCTTTATGAACAGAGGGACCTCATCTGTCACCAGGAAGGGGCACAGAGCAGTTGAGCAGGACAGGGAGGACCTGTCATGTGCACAGGGCACTCAACTGTCACCAGGACACAGCACAGAGTAGCTGAAGACAGGACAGGGAGAACTTCCATTCCTCATAAGCATAGGGCTCTCAACTCTACAAGGAAAGGATTTGCCCCTCCTGCAGGAGACCGGAGTCTCCCAGAGTAGGCTTGGTTTTGGAACTCTATATCATGTAAACATTATTAACATCCAAAGTTGATTACAAGTTGAAAATGTAATTCTTCCTAGGCGCCCTTTTGTGAAGGTTATGATAAAGTAAGAAAAACATTAAAAATATAACAGATTGGATTGTGCTATGAATTTCACAAGGCCTTGATATTCCTGAGAATGTAGAACCTGGAATGTTCTGGGTGCAGTCTGTGGAGGGGATGCTTAGAACTGGGTGGTCTGCACTTAGGCATCATGTGCATGGGAGCACTGTCTCCCACTCTTCCCTCCCTAAGACATGATTAACCAAAGGGAGAAACATGAACCCTATCATTTCCAGTGTCTCCTGTGTCCTGCACTATCTCAGTGAAAGCCACATGGGCACAAGCCCTTTTCTTTGACCCATAGACCCAGTAGAGGTCATTTTGCTTGGGACAATTTTCTGAAGGACATGGCTGCTCCAAATCCTCATGGCATAAAGAGTTACAAGAAAAAAGGCAGATGGAAGAATTTAGATGAGAATTAGACCAGTTTGAGTATCTGCTTCTGCTGCAGACTCCTCGGTTTCTTTGATATCCAGCAGAGGGTAGGCTGGCAAGCACTGTTCTCAACTGTTCATATTTTTCTTTTTTTGTACTGGGGATTGAACCCAGGGGCACTCCACCACTGAGCCACATCCCCAGCCCTATTTTGCATTTTATTTAGAGACAGGGTCTCACTGAGTTGCTTAGCACCTCGCTAATTTGCTGAGGCTGGCTTTGAACTCACGATCCTCCTGCCTCAGCCTCCCAAGTGCTGGGATTACAGGTGTGCGCCACTGTGCCTGGTTGACAATTGTTCATTTTTTGTCTACTTCCTCTTGCCACCTGAGGGTATTCTTATTGTGGCCTTGATAAAAGGGCAACAGTTTATAGATTCTCATTATCCCTTCCAAATATATTCAGTGTACATTGGCATTCTGAACACTTGCAAAGCTTTCAGAGGTAGGAATCCTTATCTTTTGTGGCTACACAGATAGATGGTCATGTGCAACACATCATCCTAGATATATGACTTCATATAATTAGTACTATACTGTAATACAGCATTCCATACCAAGCCAAGGCATACCACACCAAGGCAGGCCACACCATACCATTTCAAGCCATCTTACACAATAGTAGGTCATTCCAAGCTATGCCATACCATCCCAAGCCATACTACACCATGACATGTTTTGCCATACCCAAGCCATACTATAGCCTACCATGCAAAGCCTTGCCACACTATGCCATACCATACCATAAGTTACACACCATTCCATGGCATACCATACCATACAATACAATAAAAAGCCATGCCACGCCATACCCAAGCAATACTCCATAGTACCATACCTAGGAACACCATGTCATACCAAGCGGCCCCATAAACTCCTCTTCCTCTCATTATTAGCATCTTACTTTTTTTTAATACTTTCATTTATTTGATTTTATGTGGTGCTGCTGAGGACGGAACCCAGGGCCTCACACGTGCTAGGCAAGCACTCTGCCACTGAACCACAGCCCCAGTCCCAGCATCTTGCTTTTCAATTTGAGGCACAAATCCTTTCTTTTCAGTGAAGCACCCCCAACAGTACTAACAAGGAGCTGTTTCCTCTTCTAGATTCCTATAAATTATTCTCCCTGTGCTCTTGGGATATGGAGTCTTTATTTAACGCTTCATGCAGTCCAGAGGCTTGGGAGGAGCAGGGCTCTGTCCACTTCACTACAGGCTGTAACACAATGGGGAGAGTCAGAGGTTTGTTGAGGATGACCATGCTGGTGAGACCCTGGGTCAGTGACCATCTGGGGCCCAAATGGATGAGCCCATTTTCACTGTACAATGTCCCAACTGTTGACTGTTGGGCAGGGCTGGCCACAGTATTGACACTGCCAACTCAGGCTTTGTTTATCTGAGGGACAAAGTACTGGTTAGACCTCCACTTCCCAGTTGACTTCTTTCACACAAGGTGACAATGTCCAGCAAATCACAAAAGACTTGTATTCTCTTTAACAGCTAGTTTGGGGTCACAGAGGGCAAAAGACACAAAAGATAAATGGCCTGGAACAATCCAGACTACTGTTCCCACTGGGCAGGGGCATAGGCAAGAGGGAGGAGGCTGTGACTCACAAGGTTCCCTTAGAACCTGAAGGAGTGTTTTGAAAAACATGTAGTCAGGATGCCTCTCTTGGGAAGATATCATTATCTCCATGGGAGCATGTTTTACTTGTTAAGTTTCTTTGAGAAACCAGCCACTGTCCTAAAGTGTTCTTCAACATTATAGCCACCTCCTTCAATTATATCCACAGAAGACAACTAACTCTCAGCATCCCTTCACACGGTCCCACCCAGGTCTTAAGGGTAAGACCCATGACACCCTGCTTCCTCTTTTGCTTGCATGAACACATGCCATAGATTTATCAGAACAAACCATCAAGAGTAATGCTGAGGACATTACCAAGTAGAGGAATCAGAGAAATACCCAAAACACAAATAGCCACACACTCCACCCAGAAGCTGGGTAGGGATACCGGGTGAAAAGTTCAGTTTTTTTTTTTCTTGTTCCAGACAGGTCAGAAAGTCTGGCAAGTATACCAGGCCAAAGACATAAATTTAGATATGGAAATTCAATGTTAAAATAGTGAAACACTGGGCCTTTTCATTCAAAGGATTAGCTAAAAGGTGAACACATCCTAAGACGTCCATCAGGACTCCAGAATGCTTCAAGAGGCCATCAGGCACATTACCTGCTGCAGTGCAGAGGTGAGTCAAATCGACAGGGAAACCTTAAAGCCACACCTGCACAGCCCATATTTGTCCCAGTAGGAGAAATGCCAGCCCTGTCCTAAGGCATGTGGGATACAAGTGCCTCAGGACACTTCAAGGGAGAGGTGGCAGGATAAAGAGCTGGGTGTGCCCTCCTGTCCTTTCAGGTCTCCACCAGAGGCACATTTGTGGTCCCACACCTGGTGCCATGCACTGTGAGTACACTTCCCCACTGAGTACTTTCATGGCAGATGGCTCCTGAACCCTGCCTCCTCTCCTTCATAGCAGGCCTGTGCTGAATCATGTTGGGTGGGCACAAAAGTCATTCTCATCACCGAACCAAGCCTCTGTGATAAGTCCAAGTGTCCTGCCACCCCTGCCCTTTCCTCAGTCAGCAATTCCATCTGCGCATGCTCCCATCACCAACCTGCCTGCTCTAGTAAAGCTCCCCAGTGTCTCCTCTTCCACATGTGTATCTGCAGCTGCTGGAAAGCTCAGGTCTGACCATTCCCTTCCTTCAGTCACAGGGACCCTTTTCTCCAGAGCATTTCCTCCACTGTGTTTTATCACAGCCTCACTCTTAAGCCCCTGAAATTTGTCCTCCAGCTACTATGAGGGCAGCATCATTGGGTCCCCCAGGCTGGGCTCCAGGCTGGTGCTCCCAGGAACTTCTGCACAGCTCCAAGCAAGGCCTGCATGCTCCACAGACTCATGGTTTCAGAAGCTGTGGTTACCCCAGCATCTCCTGCAAGGAGATTCCCCAGAGAAAGCTCTCCAAAAGTGGGAGGACTGGCAATCCATCCCCATGCAGACCACCCACCTCAGTCACCACCCATGCCCCACTCACAGATAAACCCTGTGTGGCTTTGCAACACACAAAGTTAGCCCTCATTTCTCTTTCTAACATTTGTTTTAATTTATTAAACTAAATGAATGAAATTCAGTGCTTCTGAAGCCTACTGGTCAGTGGTGCCAAGCACTTTCACATCCATCTCCAGAACTCTTCCAACTTGCAAAACCAACAGGAATCCCCCACCTTGTGACCTCACCAGGCCTTGGATGCTGCCATTCTGCTCTTCCCCCACAGGTCTGACCTTTCCTGGCCTCATGCAAGCTGGATGTGCAGCACTGCCCTGACCTGTTGCTGGGTGTTCCACTTAGCACAAGACCTGGGCCTTCATTTGCTTGGTAGCACCTGCCAGCAACCACTTCTCCTTAAGCTGAGTAACACTCCATCACAGTGCAGACCCTTTCATCTACCATTATCTACCCAGTCACCCACCAATGCACATGACTTTGCTCCCATCATCTAGCCATGGTGAATGGTGCACTGAAAACATGGATGCTTACACCCACATGCCCTCTTTGACATTCTGCTCTCTGTTGTTTTGGGTATATAGCCAGAAGTAGGATTGCTAGACCACATGATGATTCCAATTGTAGTGTTTTAGAAATGTCCAGTCAGTCCTCACATTCCCCAGCTTGGACTTTTCTACCAAGCCCTATCCTGCCCTTCCCTCCAGATCTCCCCTCACCACACCCAGGGCAGTCAGAATAGCCCACCTGAGGCAGCACACAACTCACAACCTGCCTCCTCAGAGATCAGGATGTCACCAGCCCTAGAGTTCAGCACATGTTGCGGCCACACAGAGAACTCAGCAGCTGCGGCTGGAGGGTGTTTGGGTGTGGGTGGATGGGGATCAGCAGGAGCAACTCCCTCTTTACCTTCAGTTTTTGCCAGAACTTCTCCATGCCCTGTCATTTGAGACCCTCCTTAATGTTAGTCTAACAACCTGCTTCAAAGTCCAAGAGATCAAAGATGCAATTCCACCCAGGGGAAACCCAACACTGGGCCATGCCTTAGGCACATTTCCTGAGTGACTGCATGTTGTTCCCTGGCACACATGCTGCCCACCTCAACACTGCCACTCAAATAACTCCCATGCACAACTCCAGCCCAGTGGGCCTGTGCCAGTTTGTGGTAGGAAGAGCTCTGTCAGGCACAGGTCTTAAAGTGACTTGAATCTGGCTTGAGGCTGGTCTCCTTGCACCATGGTGGCAAAGGGAATCATTGAGAGGAACCACCCAGAAGATGCACAAAGGTCAGGCCCTCACCACAATGTATGAAATGATGTCAGCTTCACCATCTTAAGCCAGCTGAAATGAGTGAGCGATGTTATTCTATAGTGCTTCTTTTGGAGTGAATGTTAAAAATACACCCACAAATCAGAAAAGTTCATTTAATGAACCAAATCCCTGCATCAAATCATTATTCTACTTCATTCACATCTTAAATCATAACTAAATTGAAAGGTCTTCACAGCATATTTTTATGAAACTCTGTCTGGAAGAGCAAAGGGAGGATCAGGTTTGCACAACTCTTCAGAACACACAGATTGCATTCGGTCCCTGCTTCCCAGTGAGGTTCCCACCAATCAGACTTCTACCTGCAATGAGTTTGAAGGAACCAAGACCTCACTTCCCAGCACAGGCTTGCCCTCCTCGAGAGGTTCTACTGAAGCATTATATTGACCCTGCGTGGCCTGTGGGCAGAGCCAGAGGCCAGTGTGGTCAGATTTACCCTGCAGCTGCAGAATCCATGCACAGGTGTCACTGCACCAGCTGCAATGGCTCTGCACTTTAGTCATTTTACTCACTTACTCATTAATTAACTCAACCACTTACTATTAATTTACTCATCCACTCGCTCATTAATTCACTCATTCATTAATGCACCCATCATTCACTCACTGACTCATTCATTCATTCACTCATCCATTCACTCATCCATTAACTCACTCATTAATCACTCTTATTCATTAATTCACTCATCCATTCACTCATTAATTCACTCAACTACTTATTCACTTACTAATGCACTCACCTATGTATTAATTCTCATTCATTCTTACTAATTCACTCATTCAGTCAATTCAGTTACTTGGTAATTTACTCATTCATTCTCATTCACTGTCACTCATCTCTCACTTATTCATTCACTCATTCATTAATTCACTTACTCATTAACCCAGTTATTCTTTCACTTACTCATTAATTCACACATCCACTTACTCACTGATTCACTCATTCATTAATTCACTCATTCACTTGCTAATTCACTCAACCCTGTATTAATTTGCTCACTCTTATTAATTCACTCACTCATTCATTCATTCATTCATCTGTAAACTCACCCATTCATTTCACATATATCCGTCAACTGGCTACCTGGGCCAGTCACTTGGAAATATCACAAAGATGACTAGAACAAGATTGGGGGTATTGTAATGTGTAAGTCAGGCAAACAAGCTGGAAGATTAAAATTCCATGGGGACAAATGCTAAAACAGTGATCCAGACCAAATTCTATGAAGATACAGAGGTGGTAGCAAATACTGTAAGCAATGAACACAGCAAGGAGAATGCACACACACACGTAGTGAAGTTCAACCAGGCAAGAGAGCATGAGCAGGAGTCTCCTGATGGGGAGCACACAGATGTGAGGGGGAAGGGGAGACATTCCTGTCTAAAGATCACCTGTGTAAACATGACCTGTCAAATGACTGTGAGCTCAGAGCATGTGGTGAGGGTGTTCAATGGAAGTTAGAGCTGAGGGTGGTTTGGGGTCCAATAGTCAAGGTTTCTTGAGGAAGGCAAAATATTTTTAACTTAAAATTTAGGAAAAAATAAACTAAAATTGGTTAATGATAGGCAGTTAAGAGGCTTATGGGTATATTTTGGAACAAGGAAAGCAGTGGCCAGGACCCCAAACCCCTGAGGCAACAGCTGGAGAGGAAGAAGGAGACACATGATCAACAAGAGTCATCTGAGCACACAGCTTTACTTTGGCCCTGAGACTACTGAGGCAGAGGCTCTGGGGGTGCCTGGTGGAACTGCTGCACTAGGAAGTCCAAATATTCTGTCTGGAGCAGACAAAAAATCATTGCTGCCTTTTTCTGGCACCTCAGTGATGGTCTGGTCACACGATCAGGTTGACTTCCCAAATGCCACATCACTGTCTCCTGCCTCACTGCAACCCACAATGCTGCCAGGAATCCATCTGCCCATGGCAAGGGTGTTCACCTGAAGGTGACCTCGATGCACGCACACTCCAAGCCCCAGGAGCACCCACTCTGCAATAATCCAAGGTGGAAACTAACACTTAAGACCCCAATGAAAGTTCATTCTCTTCATGGTGGTCCAGTCTTCTCCCAAGGTGGATCATATGTTGGATAATGGTAGAACTGACAAAGGAAAGGAAAAGTTCTTGGAGCAGAACCTAAAAGCTTTTCATTGAATGAACACAGATGCCTTAATGAATTCTCAAAATTTATTATGGGAGGAAAGAAGTTAGTGTAAGAAAAACATGTTTAATGCCTGGAATGCAGAGTGTTCCAAATGCTCACTCCTTTAAGAGCATTTCTGGGAAAGTATAAAGAGTTTCCTGAAAACCCTTGACACTTCTATTGAGGACATGGATGATTTGGAACAACCGAGAGAAACAGGATAAAAGTATACATAACAGCATAACCCCAACATTGCAAAAAATTATTTTTAAAAAGGACTGTTGTTTTTAAGTATTTGCAACCAAACATTTAATGGTTCATATTGAATTACATCTTTCATAAAGAATTGTGAGATTTCTATTTGAAATTACAATATACCTTACAGAGAAAACACTGGCTATTTAGATTGACTATTAACTACAATACTTTTTACTTTGATTAAGAAGTGTCTTCATGTTTTTGGCTCCTTTGTCAAGTATGAGACACCTGTACTTATTTGGGTTTGTCTCTGTGTCCTCTATTCTGTACCATTGATCTACCTGTCTATTTTGGTACCAATACCATGCTGTTTTTGTTACTATTGCTCTGTAGTATAGTTGAAGGTCTGGTATTGTGATACCCCCTGCTTCACTCTTCTTGCTGAGGATTGCTTTAGCAATTCTGGGTCTCTTATTCCTCCAAATGAATTTCATGATTGCTTGCTCTATTTCTATGAGGTCTGTCATTGGGATTTTAATTGGAATTGCATTGAATTTATATAGCATTTTTGGAAGTATGGCCATTTTGACAATATTAATTCTGCTTATCAAAGAACATGGGAGATCTTTCCATCTTCTCAGATGCTCTTTAACTTCTTTCTTTAGTGTTCTGTAGTTCTCATTGTAGAGGTCTTTCACATCTTTTGTTAGATTGATTCCCAAGCATTTTATTTTATTTTTTTGAGGTTAATGTGAATGGGTAGTTTTCCTAATTTCTCTCTCAGAGGAAGCATCACTTACGAATAAAAATGCATTAGATTTATGAGCATTAATTTTATATCCTGCTACTTTACTGAATTCATTTATGAGTTCCAGAAGTTTTCTGGTGGAATTCTTAGGGTCTTCTAAATAGAGAATCATGTCATCAGCAAATAGGGATAGTTTGATCCCTTCTTTTCCTATTCATAGTCATCTAATTTCTTTGGCCTGTCTAATTGCTCTGGCTAGAGTTCCAAGAACAATGTTGAATAGTAGTGGCGAAAGAGGGCATCCCTGCCTTGTTCCAGTTCTCAGGGGGAATGCTTTCAATTTTTCTCCATTTATAATGATGTTAGCTGTGGGCTTAGCATAGATAGCCTTTACAATGTTAAGGAATGTCCCCACTATCCCTATTTTTTCTAGTGTTTTGAGCATGAATGGGTGCTGTATTTTATCAAATGCTTTCTCTGCATCTATTGAAATAATCATGTGGTTCTTGACTTTAAGTCTGTTGATGTGGTGAATTAAATTTATTGATTTCTGGATGTTGAACCAGCCTTGCATCCCTGGGATGAAAGCCACTTGATCATGGTGCACTATCTTTTTAATATGCTTTTGTATGCGATTCGCTAAAATTTTGTTAAGAATTTTTGCATCTATGTTCATTAGAAATATGGGTCTGAAATTTTCTTTCCTTGATGTGTCCTTCTCTGCTTTTGGTATCAGGGTGAATCTCCACTGTCATTTAGAGCACAGGGGTGGAACCTCATCTTGCCTCCAGCTGCAGTTTTGTGGAAGAGGACTGGGATAAACTTTCCCTCCTTTTGAGTTTACAACTTTCACAGGGGTTCAAGCAGTTTCCTAAAGCTAAGAGGGACATGGATTTCCCAGACACCAAGATTTCAGGGGAATCATAAGAGGATGCTGCTATATGGAAAAAAAACAGTGCTGTCTTTCCAACCAGGTGGCAAAATTCCCTGCAAGTTTAAATGATGTAGGGCTTCCCCAAAGAGCACTTCATAGTCACCATCATTCACACAGTTGCAAAACCCACAAAGTACCTCCTGCCATCCTCAGTGAACTGCACGAAGGGACACATGTAGCCCTTGTACCTACTGCATCTGCCTGGCCCATTCTCTACATGGTTCACCTGGTAAAAGGGTGTCTATGAGAAGATTAAGGTAAGAGGTAAGAGAAGATTGAGGTAACAAGTGTAGAGCTTCTCAGCATTATAATCAAGGTGAAAAACCTTCACTGGCACCCACTATGGACTATTCAACACTCAGCTTTTGCTAGGCCAGTGAAGAAGCTTCACTTGATAACACTTGAATTCAAAACAGTAACCAACAGAAATTAATTTAAACTCATCTCATTGATGATGCTTCAACCAGTGTGACTAAACTCTTGGGTCTGCTGAGGGGTAAAAGGGGATTGGAAAATAAAGATTCACAAATACAGAGTTTAAAGATTAAGCTGGGATCAGATGGAGCTTTGCTCTCTGTTGGAGATGCAGCTCTAAAGAGTTATGCCAGCAATATATATATTACTATCAGGTTAAAGACTACACAACCATTAATCTTTGTATTCAGGAAAGTTATAGAAACTAGGACATCTTTGTTGCTTTTCCACAGTTGCAAGTTCAATGTTAGAAGCTTTGTATACCTCTCAAGATTGTCCATTTTTTGCTGGGGACATAGCTCAGTAGGTAGAGTGCTTGCCTCACAAGCACAAGGCCCTGGGTTCAATTCCCACTACCACAAAAAAAAAAGAAAAAGAAAAGAAAGAAAGTCCATTGCTTGAAGTTACTGAACAACAGTCAGAAACTGGAGAAGAGGGGCTTGTGAAACATTGTGGTCATCTAGCAAAAGAATTCCTTCATTCCCAGGAGCTATGTGCTTGAAATCAAGGTCAGAAATGATGACTCTTGCACACAGCCTCCTCATGCAGGGAATTGCCACAGCAGCTAAGCATCCTGTGCCCTTGCACAGAAATATTCCCAGGCACCAGCCATGCTCCACCCATGCAGTCATCAGAGACCCCCAATCTCAGTCACTGCTCTCTCATACTCTGTCACCACTCTCCACAGATGAGCACATGACATCTGGTTTATAAGCACATTCTGCCCAGGTGCACACACACTGGGCTGTATGTGTATGAAGAGTGACAGCGTAATGGGGCTGATGACACCATTATGCTTGCACTAGAATGCCCTGCACACCTGCATCACACATTGTGCTAAGTCTCTTTATGGCTAGAAATGAAAAGAATGGACCCTGATTTTACAAGCTCAAGTTTTGCAGAGCAGGATGCTGTTTAGGTGGTTCCCTCAAGGCGTTATGAAATACTTCTTCACAAACACAACTACTTGAAGCAATAGGCACATGTGTGCCTTTCTCATGCCAGGCCAGCTCTGGCTTTGCTGTCACTTGTAACAGGACTGGAGGTTGGCACACTCTCCCCATAGCTGGAGAGGCCTTGCCAGAACTGGAAGAGCATGCTTCCTGCTTCTCTGCAAACCCTAGGCAGGAAGCACCATGTGAGAACAAGCCCAGTCTCACAAGTTGGCTGGTCTCCCACACTTGCAGCCTTCAAGTCAAAGCAGAGACCCTTCTTATCTTTCAAATTACTTCATAGAACAATCTCAAGGAAAGCTTGAGACAGGCAGGTCTTGGCATGTCAATCATATGAAAAATAAAGCCTACTGCTTTTCAGTGGAGGCTTGCAGAACAGGAGGGCGGAGGGGTCATCATAACCTTTTCTGCTAAAGTGTTGGAAAAATGAGATCTGCTCTTGTCCTGCATGTTCCATGTGAAAACTGGTCCCTAGCTGAGGGTACAGAAGGAGTCATGAGGCTGCAGAGCAGAGTCAATGAATGAACAAATGAACAAACACCTGCGGGTCTAGAGCAACACAAAAGAGAATCAGAGGAAGGACTGGAAAGTACATGAAGAATCTCCATGGGCCCCAGCACTGTCCTCTACTCCCTGCAGGAGTCAGAAGGACAGGATTTCCTCCTAAATGCATCTCTTCTTTTTTTCTTTTTCAGTTTCAGGGGTGCTTAACCCCTGAGCCACAGCCCCGACCCTTCTATTTAATTATTTTTAAAATTTTGAGACAGGGCCTCCCTGAGTTGCTGAAGCTGACTTTGAACTTGTGATCCTCCTTCCTCAGCCTTCCAAGCCAAAAGGATTTAAGTGTGTGCCACTGTACCCAGCTGGAGGACATCTCCTCTGACCAATCCAGTGGACACACCTCTGGTGCTCCACTAAGGGCTGAGATTAAAGGAGATCAAAGGAGAACACAGTGAACTGTGTAGCATTCAGTACTGGACTGACACAGATGGCTGAAACAGTGTCCTGTCCTCCTGAAGCCACTATCTTGCAGGTGTTCATGTGTGTGCATGCATGTATTTATGTGTGCACACATGTGCATATGTGTGCGCATGTGTAGTGCACATAAATGTGTGTGTGCCTGTGGGAGTGGAGCCAGATATGCAAGGTGAGCATCCTCCACAGAGCCACACTCCTGACCCAGAGTATCTGAACCTTTACCCAGAAGGCCACAGCTGGATGAAGGAGGTGCACATGATGTCCTGGAAGCTAACCTAGTTACCTGAAAATGATCTAGAAGACAGAATCTACTTTTCAAGAGACTTAGATATGATATACCAGCTAGAACTGGAGAAGCAGAGTGGACTTTTAAACCAGTTAGGAATTTATTCCACATATATATTCATACACACCAATTCATTGTACATTGCTCGTTTATACAGACTTTTGGTACAAATGGCACAAGATGCAGTGAACCCACTACTATGTGTAACTGGAAGGCACCAATTAAACACAGTTTAGAAAGAAAGACATAGAGTGACAAGTGTTTGCGCTCTTACCTGGGGACAGTAAAAAAGAACCTAAGAAGAGGAGAGAAGATGGAGGCACTGAAAACAGACCAGGGACACTGGATTATTGGTGGAGGACAAGGGCAATGGACAGTGAAGATGGTGCACTGGGCAGTGGTGGCTGCTGCCCTGTACTGCTCCAGACTCAGTCAAAATTTACTGAAATCCTGCAGCCTGCTTTCAGTCTTTTTTTCCATGATATTACTTTTACTGGAAGAGAAATAATGTATCCAACAACAAAGAACAACAGAACAAAGGAGGAAGGAAGCAATACATAGAAATGAAGGAGCAAATGAAAAAAGACAAACAATAATCAGCATAAGTAAGACCAAGTTTGATTTTTGAAAAGATGAATAAGATAAATTAACTTATATACTAATCATATTTTGAACAAGACACAAATTATTTGGAATCACAAAGGCAATCATCACAGCTACAGAAAAGGTTAATAACTTCAAAAGATAAGCCTATGAAGAATTTCATACCAAGAAATTAAAAATGCATACAAAATGGACAATCTCCTAGAAAAATATTAGTTAACAAGGGATCAAAAAGAAAATGAAAACTTGAAGAGCACAAAACCATGGGGGAAAAAACCTGAAGTTAAACACTATCCACAAAACCCAGAGGTTGGCCTAGACATTTTAAAAATGAGCTTTATCAAACTCTTCAGAAATAAATAATCCTGCCCTTCTACAATGTATTTCAGATAATACAAAGGAGGGAACAATCCAAACTCATGCCATGCAGCTTGAACGACCTTGGCATCAAAACCAAACACACAGCACAGGAAAGGAGAACTTTAGGTAACTTCACTCATAAATGTACACACAAAAATCCTAAATAAACCTAAGCAAAGCAAATATAGCAATATACTAAAACCAATACTTGACAACCAAATTGGTTTTGATCAGGAATATATGTATATTTGAACCTAAGAGTTTTTCTTTTTTTAATTTATTTGTTTAGATTCATTGTACACAAATGGGGTACAGCTGTTGTTTCTCTGGTTGTACACGAAGTAGAGTCACGCCATTTGTGTAATCATACACAAGGTACATAGGGTAATGATGTCTGGCTCATTCTGTTATTCTTACCCCCACCCCAATCCCACCCCTTTTTCCCTATGCAATCCACCCTTCCTCCATGCTTGCCTCCCTCCCACCCCACATTATGTGTTATCATCTACTTATCAATTCTTGACAAGTTTGCTTTGTGTTTTATTTTCCAAGAGTGTAAAGACTGATCAAGTCCCTAAGAGACTTTAGAAAGAAAAGGATGGAAATATGTGCTAGATAAGCCAGAGGTAGGGGAAGGAAATTCACCTTTTTCTGCTATGATTTGCTCAATGGCGGCTCAACCCCAAATTACTGTGAATTGTTGGCAGACAACACCTGAACATTCCAGTGCCGACAGAGTCGAACTTGCAAAACTGAAAGCGAATGTCTAGGTGCCAATAAGAATCAAGCCACACCTCTGTCTATGCTACTAAATACCAGCATTTCTCATACTTCCATTCTTTTGCAAAGCAGATGATGAATGGGTAAGCAAGATGGAATGCATATTTCACACAAGGACAGCGGCACCCAAGAACCCCTGACAAACATGCAGAAGAAAAGATAGAAGGTAAAAATTTCTTCTACAAAAATAAGAACTTGGGATTTCCTGGCAGAAGCAATCCTCTCCATACACAGACTTCTTATTCTTCTGCACTCACACACATTATAACATAACACATAATATTAAGAGAAGCCAAGGGCACAGCCTCACACCACACAGTAATATAAACTGCACACATTCCAAAGACATGGACTGGGAAGAAACTGTGGAGAGACATGTGATTTTAGGCTCAGATGTCATACAGTGATACAACATTTTCAGAATCAGAAAAGGCCACACCACCTTGGCAGAACCACATCATGGGTTCCATAACCACCCTGGACTTGAGATCTCTCAAGGCAGCTGCCAAAGTCCAGCAAGACTGTCCCAGAGGGAGTCATGTGTCCCATGCCTGACTCCGTGGGGTAATGGACCCACTATGACAAACAAATAGAACATGGAGCATGCAGTTTCTTTACACCCTGAAGCTGCACTTGACATCTGAAGAATTATTTTCAATCATGATGTGCTATTTGCTAATTCACCATTGGCAACAGGACCATACTCACCCCCATTTAAGATATACCCAATTAACAACATATTAAAAACATAGTAGACACCTATGAAAACAAGGTGAACCATCACATTAATCCATTGTTATTGCTACATCCCCTAGACAACATACAGGAAGACATAAATTCACATTTCCAAAGGCTCACAGGATAGTACTGCACAGAGAAAGGGCCTCCTGAGGTGGCAGACATAGCACAGAGCTAACTCTGACAACAGAGCCCAGGTGGGACCTGGACTCACAGATTCTTATTTTGACATGATTTTATCTATAGAAGGACCCTGGAAGGACACACTTTTCAGTAAAACACCCAGTGCAACACAGCCTAACACTGTGGGCCACGAGAATGCCCACGTGTAGCCTCAGACATAACATGCCAACGTTGCTGTGCTGACCACACTTCCTCAGGACCCTGACCCATGTGCAGGGGGTGCTGGGATGACACACATGCCTGCAGGGTTGCTGGAATATGACATACATGTGCAGGGGTGCTAGGATGACACTGCACATGCAGGGGTGTTGGGATGACCCACATATATACAGGGGTGCTAGAATATGACACATGTGTGCAGGGGTGCTGGGATGATGCACATGCATGCAGGGGTGCCAGAATAACACATACACCTGCAGGGGTGCCAGGATGACACACGCACATGCAGGGGTGCTGGGATGATACACGTGTGTGCAGGGGTGTTATAATGAATGACACACACACGCCTGCAGGTTGAAACCGTTACAAAGAAAGAGATACAGACCCTTCTTGAGTGGCCTGGGTTTGCTGGCAAGCTTCCTGTTTACAAAGAAAGTAAAATTTGCAAGGAAATTTTGGAAGAAGAGCTTAAGAGACACATAGAGAAAATCAAATACTAACACAAGTTCTGAATGCAGTTAGCTTATTAAATACAATCCTGACATAATGCCACTATCCCAAAAAGGGCCCCAAAACTGGAAATAGTAGCCCACCCAACCAAATGTCAATGCTGTCTGAAAGTTTGAAGCATTCTTAAATCATGTACTCCTCAAAAGAATATAACAGTTCTCTTTTGCTGTATGTGCTGGCACAAGCCTATAATCCCAGAGACGCTGGAGGCTGAGGCAGGAGGACCCCAGTTTGAGGCCAGCCTCAGTAATTTAGTGAGACCCTGTCTCAAAGAAAAAAAGAGTCTGGAGAGGTAGCTCAGTGGTAAAGTGCCCCTGTGTCGTATCCCAGGTACTCAAAACAAACAACAAGCAAGTAAATAATAAATGGCTTCCTTTTAACCTTAGGGGTTACTTTCTAAGATCCCCAGTGGGTTCCTGAGGTCACAGATAGTACTGTGCCTTATATACACTCTATTCCCCCCATGCATATATACAATGATAAACTGTCACTTTTGCACTTAAAAGAAGCTCTCCACAGCTTCTCTTTGGCATATTCAAATAGCAAGAATTACTACTCTTGGCTGGAATTGTGGCTCCATGGTACAGCACTTGCCTAGCATGTGAGAGGCACTGGGTTCAATTCTCAGCACCACATATAAATAAATAAATAAATAAATAAATAAATAAATAAAATCCATTGACAACTAAAACATATTTTTAAAAAAGAATTGCTAGTCTTGTGCTTTGAGGCCATTTTTAAGTACAGGAGGGTTACTTGAACACAGCACTGTGATACTGTAGCAGTTAATGATAACAGAGGAAGCTGCCGAGTGACAAATGGGCAGGTAGGATATACAGAGTGGATACACTGTGCAAAGGGATGATTTACATCCAGGGCAGGACTGAGTGGGGACAATGGGTGATTTCATCACCTTACTTGGAATGGTGTGTAATTTAAAACTGATGAGTTGTTGGATTTAAATCTTGTTTGACATTTCCAGACTGCAGTTGACTGTGGTTAACTGACACCATGGATGAGGGATGACCATGTGAAAACAGAGGATTATCAACTCCATTTTTACAGTGAGGAATCTGATGCATAGAGATTTTCAATAATTTGCATAAAGTCACAAATGTGGGTGGTGGCACAATTTAAAATTTGGGTCACTTGGCTCTAGCATCTGCACTTTTACCAATACTGAGTTGGTGTTGATGATACTAATAGACCAATAATGTGCTTCCAGTCTTGCAGATTCCACGGTATCTATTTCAGCCCCCACGAGGTATATCTCCTGGCTCTAATGTTCCATGAGACGTGCTTCAAGAGGCAAACAAGTTTAGTTGAAGTGGTTCCATCCAAGTCCATTAAATAATAAATGCCTGTTCCGTACTATGACAACACAAAAGAGGAGAGATGGTAGTGATAGAGGACACTAGTGATAGAATGTGGCCTCTTTCTTGTGTCATGTCCTCCGAAAGAGACATTGAGCTAGGCATGGTGGCATATGCCTGTAATCCCAGTTGCTTAGGAGGTTGAGGCAGGAGGACCACATGTTAGAGGCCAGTCTCAGCAACTTAGTAAGACCCTGTCTCTAAATGAAAAATAAAAAGGGCTGGGGCTCAGGCTCATTGGTTAAGCACCTATGGGATAAATCCCTGGCACCAAAAAATAAAATAAAGTAAAATTAAAAAAGACGCATTGAACCCTGACAGCCCATGAGATGCTATAAAGGGAAGGCAGGCATGTGTGGGGACCTTTATGCTCAGCATCCTTTTGCTCTTCTCTTGCTACCTGCGTGCTGAATTTCTTTCAAAGCAGCTAATCTTCTGTTCTCTCAAGGCACCTTGTTCTGAGGGCCTGGGGTTGGCAAGTAGTCAGTTATGGGACTGTGCATCATCCTCCTGGGAATTAAGATCTTGAGTTGGATCCTACAAGGACAAACCTCCTCACATAAACTGAAGCTGTCGGATGATTTGGAGAAGGTACTGATTTGACTCTGCTGCCTGGATCTCCAGTTCCATGTGCTACCCCTGCCTTGTGCCCTGAGTCTTGCTTTGCAAGCATTGCTTTGATTCCATGAAATTTGCCCCATGCCTCGAAAAATTCGTTTTGGTCTTAGTTTCTATTGCTTGCTACCATGTCACCCTAATTGTACACTCACATTGCACCCAGTTATTCAGTAGGCCAGTTAATACTGAGCTGCCTATGCCTCCTGTCACTTTACAGCAGCATTCTGATGTGGTCACCAGGGAAGTGATTGGGTAAGATTCAGATAAACCTGCTGATGAAAATCAGTGTGGCCATATTTTAAATTAAGACATTATGACATTAAGAAAGTATCCCAATTTTCCTGTGTTCATTTCATTAACTGAACTTAGCACTGAAGTAAGATTTAGAAGACCTCACTGCTGGACCTAGTGATTACAAAGAGACTGTGTGACCTTAGGCAAGGCACTTACCCTCTCTGATCTGATTTCATATCTATAAGATGAAGGGATGGGGGAGTTCTTTGAGTATTCTGCTCCTAAACTAATTTCTAATGTTCTAAGTGTGAAAATATATGCTTTTAGAAATCACTGACGAATTGAGGAGATGTAACTTGAGAACTCCTTTTAAATTTCTTTTTCTGAAAATAGAGACATTTTTTCTCATATGGATTGGGGAATTGAATTAAATTCCAACTTTGGGATGGAAATCCTATAGTGAGCATGTTATGAAGGATTCAGGGTCCTTGTACCTGTAATGGTCTTACATTTAAGAGGAGAGTTCTAAAGGTCACGGTTATCAAATAGATCTTCCATCTTTTAACTGAAATCTAGTTATGGACCAATCCCAAGGTCAGCAATAAATATAATTTAATTCTTAGTAATAAATGAATTGTAGAGTAATTTGGATCTTCCAAGGAAATTTATATTGAAGGAAAATTTATCTTAAACTGTATTGCACTATTTTTTTTACAACTCTTCAAATGCTACAGTTTCAAGATTCAGAAGAGAACTGAAGAGAACAAAGAGAAACAGCTGTCATTTACAATAGTTGAGTCTTGCAGTGCATTTATCTTTTCAACTATTTACATCTTGGATACTTGTCTGACCTCCAAAAGTTACCTAAACCACAAGATTCCCAAAGTTACTTGTGAGGACTTCCTGCTGCTTGTTCTTGAGGTCAACCCTTTGGCAATTCACAAAATCATTTCCTAGCCAGGTGATCAGTATCCTTGAGCTGAGTAAGATGGTCAGTCCCTCTGGCAGAGGGCCAAATAGCAAAGGATCCCAATCAATTCTATCCAGAGCTGAATTCATCCAGCAGGATGGAAGACTATTATTGATGGAAAAAGTTTACTTTCCCAAGTATCATGAAAATTCACACATGTGAATTTGTAAGGCATAAGAAATAACAAGACATTCATTCTTATTTTATTTTATTCTTGTTAGTTCTATATGACAGTAGAATGTATTTTGACATATTATACATATATGGAGTATAGCTTCTCATTCTGGTAGTACATGATGTAGAATTATATTGGTCATGTCATCATATATGCACATAGGAAAGGAATGTCTGACCCATTCTACTATCTTACATTAATGCTGCATTTCTTGCAAGAACAATTTCAGATTGTTCACATTCTTTTTTTTTTTTTTTTGTACTGGGGGTTGAACCTAGAGGTGCTTAACCACCGGGTCACATCCCCAGTCCATTTTTATGTTTTATCTAGAGACTGGGTCTTGATGAGTTGCTTAGAGCCTCACTAAAATACTGAGGCTGGCGTCGAACTTGCAATCATCCTGCCTCAGCCTCCTTGGCTGCTGGGTGAGCCACTGCAGCCAGCAGAGCACATTTTTCACAATACCAATTCTGATTTCATCATTGGGATTAAGATGAAATGAGTCAAGTGTTGTGGCACATGCCTATAATCTCAGTTGCTCTAGAGGCTGAGGCAGGAGGATTACAGGTTCAACGCCAGCCTCATCAATTTAGAGAGTCCCTGAGCAACTCGGCATGATTTTGTCTCTAGATAAAATATAAAAAAGGGATTGGGGATGTGGCTCACTGGTTAAGTGCCCTTGGGTTCAATCTCTGGTTAAAAAAAAATTAAATGAGATAACATGGACAGTCATTAGCACAGTTTGGGGGCTTTACAAATGGATGTCAGTTTTTGACTCTGACACTGAACTAGGCATTGTTACAAACTGTATGTTAAGCACATCACTTAGTCCTCACTGCCTTTGAAAACAGATCTATTATTACTGCTATTTTTCTAATGAGGAAATTGAAGCTCAGAGTGCTAGAATACTATGAGTGGTAGAATACTATGCCCAAGGTCACATAGCTTGGCAGTGATGGCCAAAGCTGGAGGTCACATCCAGGCTTCAGTGCATTTAAAAAAACAGTTCTGTCAAATGAATAAGCACAAGGTGAATCTGAAGGGTAAAGAAATCAGATTGTGTTTTCTTAAAAACACTGAATTATTAACAGAACATTATGCCAAAGGAAAAAGGCATTTGCCCCTTTTCCAGTGGCATCGTTAGGAATGACTAAGCTGCTGCATGTGCACATGTGACATCTGATGACTTGTCCATGAGCCACCAGCACAGCCCATGATTGTGCATTTGACCTGAGGATCTGGGATCTCCCTGGTGGTAGGTTTTACTGGGGGACAGGGGGGTGTCATTATTCAGCTTGACTGCTCATCACAGAGAGGAAGACACTGGAGTTGCTGTGACCTAAGCAGAGACCTTCTCAGACAGCAGCCGCCATTGACTTTGACCAGAGGCAACACCCATAATAGGACCCATCTCTGCAGGGGCCTCGGGAGGCTCCCACATGCATCTCCAGAGAATGTGGCACAGCCATTTGTCAGGCACAGTCACACGTGCTTGCTGTGACCAAGCTTTATCCTTTCAGTCAAAGCAATAATTCCTTGTTTTGAGAGCACAACTGTGTGGTGCCAGGTGTTGATATTTTAGAAAGAAACAGCAATCAGGACAGCTGTTGTGACAGATTTCAATTTTTTTTCCAGCCTGGGAGGTGATAAGTGTAACTGTGCCAGGTAAAATTAGAGTTTCAGATAATGAGTCTTTGCATTTCCAGAATAATGTAGGATTTGTAAGATGACCTTTCTCCAGGGAAATCCCTTTGGAATTGACCTTCATTCAGAGATAGATCTGAGGAATGCTAGCTGAGACCCTTACACCTCCCAGATGCTGTCCGGGATCCTTCACCTATTCCTGAGCTTTCCACACTGTTCCAGCCACTCCCCAGTGTCTGGACTTGTCATTCTTCCTCAACACGCTCATCTTCCTGTCGATTCATACCCAGTGTGACATTTGCTTTTACTCTCCTCTGGGGGTCAGTGTCCTTCTGAGTCCTGTAAGTGCTGGCATGATTGTGAATGCTTTGGGCAACAAGACTCTGTATGTTCTGATTTAACAAAGGCAGAAATAGTTGAATGAGAGTTCTATAGATTTTCTTGTTTCTCAGGTGAATTCAGTGCAGTGCTAACAAAAATCAGTTCTCCACATTCTTTGATAGGCAGTAAAATCAGGCCCTTGCATAAAGGAAAAGTTCTATCAAGTACAAATTATTGAGACATTACTTTGATATTTTAATAGTGGTTGTAGAAAATGCTGTGTGAGTGTCTTATGAAAGCATCTCTTCCCAGAAGTGAGAGTGCAAATAGGCTCAGGTTTTCATGGGTCTGGTAAAAGCTTTCCCAAGTGTCCTGGATCAGTCCCGAGAGGACTTTCTGGGACGGAATGAACATGTCTGCATTATCCAACGTGGTGGCCACTAGCCACACATGAGCTATCAAGTATTTATACTATGGCAAATCGCCAATGAGGAACTGAATTTTTATTTAATTTAAACTTAAATAACCACATGGGGCTAAAAGCTACTGCAAACTTTAAGAAAAATTGAATCTCCAGGAAGGGTCCCAAGTGGCTGGATAGGTCCTAAGATTCAGAATGAAGACTGATAGACATTTGCTGACTGTGGGGTCATACACACACTCTGTCCCTGCAAGGACCACAACCTGAACTTTGAGGACCCTGCCAGGTATGTTCCTGGCAATTGCCAAGGTAAAGTCTCGTGAAGGCTCACTTTGCTATCTGGACCAATGAGCTATGGCCTACAGTCATCTGTAAGTAGCAACCAATCAGGAAAGGGCATGGTTGCATCCCTCATTTAGATAAAAATCCACCAATCAGGATTAGGCAAAGCCTGCATTGCTCATTTGCATAAGTGTAACTGCCTGGGAATCTGGGCAGGAAATTCCTCTATATAAGCTAGTGTCTCTCTTTATTTTGAGATATACACTTCCATTTTGTACCAAAGGCTTTTTTTCCACAGTTTGCAAACTGCTCATTTTGATAAACCCTTTCTTCTCTTCTTCTCTCCTTCCTTCCTTCCTTCCTTCTTTCCTTCCTTCCTTCCTTCCTTCATTCCTTCCTTTCTCCCTTTTCTTTTTGGGTACCAGGGATTGAACCCAGGGGTTCTTAACCACTGAACCACATCCCTAGTCCTATTTTGTATTTCATTTAGAGACAGGTCTCACTGAGTTGCTTAGTGCCTCACTTTTTGCTGAGGCTGGCTTTGAACTTGTGATCCTCCTGCCTCAGCCTCCAAAGCCTCTGGGATTACAGGCATGCACCACCATGCCCTGCAAAAACCTTATTTTTCTTAAATCTTAAATTCTTTCCTGGTGAATGTTTGCTATCTCTACTGCATGGAGCTGTCAGCTCAGGACTATAGGTTCACAGACATCAAATTAAGATCCCTATTGTATCAGTTGCTTTTGTGAAGAAAAGAAAAGAAAACCAGCTTTTTTGATATGTAACCCATACACCATACAAGTTGCCCACTTAAAGTACACAGTTCAATGGTGTTTAGTACATTCCCAGTGCCACGTGTCAGAAAATGATGTCCCCAATGCTGGCACTGGGACATACTTGGACATGAATTCAAAGTTCCTCATATTCAAGGTTGTTCCGTTCTTCCCTTGTTTCTCTCCCTCCCAGCACAGGGAGAGGCACAGGAAAGCCCCCTTATTGGCCTGACCCTCACTGCCAGAAGAGGATCACAATTGCCTCCAGTCTTACTAACATTTAATTAACTTATATTGCAGAAAAGGAGAAAGAAAGTCAAGGGACATACCGAGGTCCCTGAAGAACTTTGTCCCAAGGCATTATCTGTTCTTCTGAGCCAATTCACCTGCCCAAAATATAATGTGCTATCCCTCTAAAATTGCCTGCATCCACCCTCTCCCTTATAAAGAGGGTGCTTCAGCTTCAACCATCTGATCTTTGCCTTGAGTCTTGTGCTTGGACTATAGCTCCCCTGTCTCCACATCAGTGAATTTGTATGTTCCTTTCCCTATTATTGTCAGTATTGATTGTCATTTTCATTTCATAGACTAAAAGCATGGAATCTTTAGGGGAAAGGTTTGAAGTTCCCTCTAACAGCTATGCATCAGTCACTACAGTTAAACCTTAGAAAACGTTCATCACCCTCCCAAACCCCAAGTCCCTTAACAGTCATGCCTCATTTCCTCTGGGTCTCCCACAGCCCCAAGTAACCACAAATCTACAATTTTCTCCATAGATGTGTCTGTTCTAGACATTCCATATAAATGGAATCATGTGCTCCTTTGTGACTGGTTTCTTCATATTGTTCTTTAAAAGGAACTTTAGAATTTTTTGCACCACTTCTCTGCAGATAGAAACCCAATTTTCCTAGCACCCTTTCTTGGAAAACATATCTTTGTTCATTGAATTGCCTTGACACCTCTGTCAAAAATCAGTTAGCAGGCTGGGGTTGTGCCTCAGTGGTAGAGCTCTTGCCCAGCAAGTGTGAGTCACAGCAGTCTATCCTCAGCAACACTTAAAATAAATAAATAAAGTAAAGGTATTGTGTCCATCTCCAACTAAAATTTTTTTAAAAAATAAATTAGCTGTAAATTTAAGGATTTATTTCTTAAAACTTTTTTGTTATGGGGGATTGAACCCAGGGGTGCTTTAAGATTGAGCTAGATTCCCTAGTCCTACTTCATTTTTTATTTTGAGAGAGGGTCTCACTAAATTGCTGAAGGTCTAAGTTACCCAGGCTGGCCTCCAATTTACCATCCTTCTACCTCAGCCTCAGAGTAACTAGGATTATGGGTACATACCTGGCTGGACTCAATTCTATTCTATGGTTCTATGTCTATCCTTAGGCAACAGCCCTTTTAAAAATATTTTATTTAGAGATAGGGTCTTGCCAAGTTGCTTAGGGCCTTACAAATTTGTTGAGGCTGGTTTTGAACTTGAACTTGACATCCTCCTGCCTCAGCCTCCCAAGCCCCTGGGATTACAGGTGTGTGCCACTACCCCTTGTAACTATTTTGATAGCTTTATAGTGGGTCTAAAAATAGAGAAATATGAGTACTATAGCTGTGTTATTTTTTTCAAGATTGTTTCCACTATTCTGGATCCCTTTTATCTCCATATCAATTTTAGGACAAGTTCACCAATTTTTGTTTAAAAAAATTCCACTGAGACTTTTTCTATTGCACTGGGATTTTAACCCAAGGGCATTTTACCACTGAGATA
>JAJEJO010049774.1:0-125925 GCA_020662805.1 Glaucomys volans
TGGTCAGCACATCAGATGTCCTCAGGTGAGGCAAGATAAGGGCACAAGTCTATCAGCTAGATTAAGTGATGAACTGATAAATGGTGACATCAGTGACATGGTTTCCGAGGGCAGTGGGAATAGATGCAGACTGGAAGGAGCCTATGTGTGTGTGAGAGGGCAGACTCTGCTAGGGTTCAGGCTGCAAGGGGGATCTAGACCCAGGTGATAGTTGCATTTTGATGGAATCTTCTGGAGCACAGGCCTCACCAGCTCAGCAAATGGCAATTCCATCCTTCAAGTTGCTCCTAAAAATCTCACACACCCACATTCAGCCACCCCACAGCCCCTGCACTGTGTTCAGCACTTAATGATTTGATGTTTTGGGGGAGATATGAGGGTGCAGAGATGAGATGAAATTGGCCATCAGTCACTAACTGATGAGATTGGATAATGGACACCTGGAAGTCATTTTTTCTTTTTTCTTTCTTTTTTTGGTACTGGGGATTGAACCCAGAGGTGCTTAACCACTAAGCCACATCCTCAGCCCTTTTTATTTTTGAGACAGGGTCTCACTGAGTTGCTTAGGGCCTTGCTTAGTTGCTGAGGCTAGACTCAGACTTTGATCCTCCTGCCTCAGCCTCCCAAGTTTCTGGGATTACAGGTGTGTGCCACCACGCATGGCTTAAAGGTTTGAACTTTTCTATAATAAAAGACTTTAAAGCCTTAGTGGAGCTGGGAGTGCAGTTCACTAAGAGTGTGTTCACCTAGCATGGGCCAGGCCCTGGGTTCAATCCCCAGCATCTCAAAAAGTGAACAACAATGACAGCAAAAACTTCTGTGGATAGCAAATTTAAATGTATTTAATATTTATTAATGTGTCATGTACACCTTTTTATATATTTATATCCATAGTTTGTTACACATCTATGTAAATATGTGTGTTAATATTTATATTAAATCATAAATACATATCACACACTCCCACACACACAGCTGTAGAACGTGCCCACCTCTCACCCCTCCACTGCCATGTCCACCATCACTTCCCACCTGGATTTCTTTGGGACCCTGCCTGTTCTGGCCCCCATGGACCACCTTCCTTACTTCTCATAACAGCTAGTCAAAGAGTGTCTCAGCCTAGGAGCCTGGCATGTCTTCTGTCCCTCACCGGCAGCCTCCTGCCTGAGCTAAAGCCACGTGGAGGAAAGGGGTGCTATATGTGAATGACTCTCGCCCTTCCCTCCTTCCCTCCCTCTGGGCCTCTGTTCTCATCCCCTCTCATGGGGTAGGATCTCCTGGACCTCCCTGGCCGCCTCTGGAGCACACTTGGGCCACCCGGCAGGCACTGTGCTGCTTCTTCACGTTTTCTGCCCCCGACTAGAAGTAACCTTGCTTTGTTCATTGTGGATCCCAGTGCCTAGAGCAGTCTTACACCTAGCAAGGCTTCAATAAGTTCTTGTTAAATGAATGAGGGGATGGAGCTCCAATTTACAGAGGGGCAACTGAGACGTGGCCCAACAACAAAAATCAGGGTCTCAGTGGGACTTGAAGTCAGGGCTGGGTCTACTTGGGAGTCCCTGCTGCAAGCCCTGGGCTGCATGTTCTGCCTGGGACCCTGAAAGGGCAGGGAGGGAACCCTTAGCACAGATGCAAGGAGGACCCTGCTCAAGGGCAAGGGACCAGGGAGGAGGGAGCTAAGCTGGGCAGGGCTGGACTCTGGCTTCAGTGAGCATGTGGACACCTAGCTGCACAGGCTGCTGTCCTCTATGTTCTTTGAGAATCAGGTGGAAGTCTTTCTCCAGAGAGAGAGAATCTGCTGAGGAATCAACAGGAATCTTCTGCCTGTCCCAGGGTCAACCTCAGAGCTGGACTGGCCACCCATCCTTTCCCATTTCACTCCCACTGGCTCCTCTGACCCAGGCCAGGGCCAGGTGAAGATCCCCAAGAACAGAGTACCCTCCTCTCTCTTGGTCAATGAAGAATATGACTGGTCCAAGAGACCCAGCCCTGATAGGAGGGGCAGGTCCCTATCCAGGATGTAGGTGCTGCTTCTCAGGCCCCTGCAAGTCCCAGTTCTTCTCCTGGGAGAGCCAAGGGTCAGGGGAATACTCCTAGGCCCTTCACCTGCTCTACTCCTGATCGGCCCCTTTAGGGATCAGACACCAATCTCAAGTTCTTTTCACTTTTTTAAATTTAAATTTCTTTGTCCCCCATTGGGAAATGAATGCATGCTCATTATAGAACATGTGGGAAACAGAGAGTAGAAGAGAGTAAATAAATGAGAAATTGCTTTTCCTGGGTGATGTCACTTCGGCTCTTCTGGTGCAGGCCTGGGACTGGGCAAAGTGTCACAGATCTTCTGGTCTGGGTGGTCAACAGATCATAGGGGTCACCATGTCTGACTTGGGCCTTCCTCCCTACAAGGGTTTCAGGAAGAGCCGTGCGGCCCCCGCAGTCTTGTCCATAGTGATGCAGAGAGCAAGCTGACGAGAGTTGCTATATTTAATTTTGGTGTCTGCGTCACCTCTGACCACACAGCAGCCCAGGCAATGCACGGGCTGGAGGCGTTTCTGAGTGACACTGTGAGAGAACCACTTTCCACAAGAGAAGGCTCTGTCGAAGGGAAGGGAGAGAGAGCAACAGAAAGTGAGGTCGTAAGTAGAAAATTGCTTCTGGGATTTCAAATGGCTTTGTCATGGGGCCCTCCCTGGCTGCCGAGAAATCAGTTGATCTGGGAAAGTTCGTTGCAAACCATGCGCCCTGTCGCTTTTGGGTGGAGCTGAGAAATGAATGAAGATAATGAGGCCTCATGACTTTTATTTTTCAGAGTAAGAGAGGGCAGTGTGTGGGAGGCCATCCGTGGACACAGCCCCCAACCTAGTCAGTCTAGGGGCTCAACTTGGCGAGTGTGTCCAGGCTGGGCACCCCTCCTGGAGCACTATCAGCATCCACTGCTGGCCTTCCCAGAAGGGAGCCAGGCCAAGAAGGAGTGGGTAGGTTTATTACCACTGACCAGCTAACTGACTAGAGAGACCGAGCAGAAGACACCTCCCCTTTGGCCTTAATGAAAAAGTGATAAGCTGATGGACTGATAAACCCAGCCTTCAGGTCGCTCTGCCACACGAACCCAGACATTGGCCTACTCCCCTGGTCCTGCTCCTCCTCATCCTGCGCCTTCAGGAGTCATCCTCAGAGAAACCCTTGAGGTGACTTGCAGTGTTTTCTGACACCTCATCTGAGCAGCAAACAGAGGTGTGTTTCACAGGAAACTCGAGCTTGTCTCTCGCTTCTCACTTGAGCCCTGGCCCCTCTTCCAGTGAAACCTCCCTGACCTGGGGTTCCAGGTGGTACCAAGGGGCTCCCCACCTGGGCCCCTGACCGGCATCTACCTCCCACTCACAACTACTCATCTTCTCAACCTCTTCTCTCCTGGCCCTGCTAAGGATTTGCCCTGTGTGTGGAAGAGGCCAGGTTACACGTCTGAAACTCCCAGCAAACAACCCAGGGGTTGGTCCCCAGGCAGCGGTGCTCCCAGCCACTGTGACTGACACCTCCATTTTTTCTGTTTCTTCTCCTCCTTTCTCATTCCTGACTGGGCCACCTCCCTATTGTCACCAGCAGCAGCTTTGTTCTGCAGCTCTGAAAGGCATCCCTCATCCCTGGAAGGCCCAGTGCCTGCTCCAGCCCACTGCATACCACTGGGGACCACAAGTCCCCCTATCTGGGGACAGTCTCTTGCGACTAGCAGTTGTGGCAGGGCTGAGGATGTGGCAAGCTGTGGACCCCTAGTGGCAGGGCCTGGCACAGCTCCGTGCCCCACCAGGTCCGTATACCAGGACCACCTAAAAGGGTGACTTGGAATGCATCCTGGGAAAAATCCTAAGGGACCCACACCAGCTTGAATGCCAGTCTTTGTTCTTGAGGGATTCCCATGGAATTTCACTGAAAGAGTTTCCATCTTTTTTTAAACAGACAGTCCAATGCCTTGCTCATGGAGAGGGGTGGAACAGATACAGTTCGAAAATCATGCTACTGGAGAATGGATCACTAAGTTCTCTTTAAGAGAAAAATATATTATTTTTCCATAAATATCCTTGGTCTTAAAGTCTGGATGGAGAGGGAGGCTAAGAGCCTGGCTTACCCCCTCAACTGTCCCGTGCTTTCCAGCCTCTTCCACTTCCCAGGAAGCAGCGAAGCCTCACCTCCAGAGGGCGGGGAGGCCTCCCAAGGGAGAGCAGCCTCCCCCAGACCCTTCATTTTAGTTCTCGGTAGTGCCAAACCTCGAGGCCATATGATGCCTTGTCCTCAGCAGCCCAGGTGGCTTATCCTAACTACATGGGGCCACAGGTAGTCCTTAGCAAATGTAGTGGGACTTAGGTCCTGTGACCTCCTTGGCACCCCAAAGAGCAGTGAGGTGAGGAAGTAGAAGGATTGATTCCTGAGCCCTCAGCCATAGCCATTGGCCCCCTGCCGAATCCCTATCACTTCCACTGCATTTACTGGGAGGTGCACAACCCTCGCGTACCTACCTGACAGAGTGTGACTGCCCTAGCAACCCCCCACCTGCTGCAAAGCATCTTGTCCTCTGGAGCCACCTCTGGGCTCCTCCAAGAGATGCTGACGGGCCTGTAGCTGTGGCCTGTTGCTTCCAGACTCCATTGATGCTGGGCCCACATAAAATAGACCTGCTCTGAGGAGTGGGATAGCTGGAACCCTTGGACCCATCTGGTCTACCATGGTCCAGAGGCTGCAAGTCGATGCATCTTTGTTCACAGAGGTGTGGTGAGCACTTCCTTCTGAGTGGTGTCCAGACATGGAAGGGACTGTCCCAGGAAGCAGTGAACTCCTTGTCAGCAGGGGGTGTCCAGCAGGCTGATGACAGGAAAATAGTGCCTTCAGACAGATGGCATTTGGACAGAAGCAAAGCCATTGGAATATGGGCTTTGGAGTTCAAGTGAACTTGGGTTCAAACTCTGGCTTTGATCCTTAGTAACCTCAGGTGAACCACTTACTCTCCTGAGCCTCAGAATCCTCATCTTCCACCCAGGGTGACATGAGAGTGTGTGGGTAGTGCCAGACACAGGTGGACACATCAGGAGTAGTGGTAATGATCTTATCTTCAAGGTTTCCACCCATTCCATATGCTCTCCTTGAACCCTATGCTTGCCCCAGCTTCCTCTCCTCACCGCAGGCAGCCTCCAACCCCAAAGCCATGCACCCAATCCCAAGGCAGGCTTACTCTTTCCAGTCAGGTCTTGTACCTCACTCTCTCTTCTTCCAACCAGCCTGCCTCTCACAGAGCTCCTCAGAGATCTGTAACCAGACTTGTGTCCCCAGAGGCCAAAAAAAGGGCAAACATCACCAGGCTTGTCTTTCACCATCTTTATTTCTGGTTTCCAGTTTGACAATGGAACAGCTTGTTCGGTGACCTCCTCCCCGAATCCACACACACAGCCTTCAATGTTGTAGGCCGAGTTTCCATATATTATTAACTCTTTGCTAACATATTTAATACTTAACTTTAAATATGAGGATAAAATAATAAATTACTCCTTGGCCCCAGAGCCCCATTGAGGTAGCAGGATTGTGTGCATAGTACTTGTTACTAGGGACCCCACCAATGCCCACTGCTTTACATAGAGCCCCAGGTCACAGGTGCTCAGGTGGCAACAGCCTCTCCCACCCCAATACTAACAGACACTCACTTAAATAACACACAATAATAAATAAGACTAAGAAGAAATGTGCCTGAGCTGCTCTCTGCCTCAGTCACCTGTGTGAAGTGGGTTCCTCTCCCATCACATGTCTGGCAAGAACAGCACCCACTGTAATGCTACAGTTTGCTCTAGAGAGGGGTCCAGGTGCAGGGCAGCATCTTTCCCCCAGTCTCCTGAACTCAGAGTCCTGGACAGAAGAGGTGACTAAGCTGAACCCTGGGCACCCAGGCAAGGGGTTGGCATGACTAAAGGCCGGTGGCACAGGCTGAGATGTAAGTTAAGGCAATCTTTCCCCTCCCTACCCTCCTCCCCATGTCCCCCCAAAGTTTCTGACATTGGTAAGAAAATGAATCTGCAACTTAAATAATCAGGGCCTGTCTCTGCATATCTCATGCTTCAGTGGAGATATCTTTGACGAAAACCTCTCCGTAAATGTCCGAGCAGTTTCTTCACAAACTGGCCCACTTCAATTTTGGTGTCTGGGATGGGCATGGTGGAAGTCTGCTGCAGGACAAAGAAGCCAATGCATTAGTGGATGTCATAGACAAGGACAACCAGGGGCTTTCCAGGGATTGTCTCATTCAGTCCTCACAAAAGTCCCCCAAGGTGGGTACTGTCATTACCCATATTTTACAGAAGTGGAAACTGAGGCTCAAGTAGGAGTCAGGAGCCCTTGCGCCCAAGGCCTGTAAATCCCAAAGACCATGTTCCTATTGCCCCAGTGGACCCACTCCTGGGAGCACATACACTTCATTCAGGTGCTCAGCCTTGTTCCACTGGAGCTCCCTGGGACCCAGGAGTGGGTGTGGGACCCTTGGGCATGAGATGTTGGGGGGAAGCCTTACCCCTGCAGTGGTCTTGCGTGTGCAGAGGCCTCTCAGTATCCTCTGTGTCTTCTGGATGGCACTACAGTTGGAGACATTGATCAGGGACTCCAGGGCTGCACAGTACTATGGGAGAAGACCACAGGTGTCAGGTCCAGTGGGGGGAAGGCTGGTGTGTTTACAGGAGGAGGGGCTGAGAGTCTGGCAGAGGTGGGTCTGGGTTGGGTGAAGGGCTCCAGTGGTTGGGGAGAGAGGGTAGCACTTGACGCTCATTTGGAAAGCCCCAGGGTGTGAGTGGGCTCAGAGAAGACAATCCCAAGGCCTACAGCTGCTGTCACTTCCCCACCAGCAGTCAAAGGTCCTTACCTCATCAGCTGTCAGGTTGACACTCCACACCATGCTACCATTGCAGAGGGGAGCCTGAGGGAGCAAAGTGACGGTAAGCAGACGGCTGGGAGGGACCCAGCCAGCCAGGCCAGGTCCCCACAAGGATAGGCACCACCAGCACCCCTGGGGTGGCACAGTCAGGCTTGGCAACCCCTCAGCACTCCTGAGCTTCATTTCCTACTCTGCATAAGGGGTTGGGAAGCCATTAGAGAGGGTCCCGGAGCTGAGAGAGAAAAACTGGTAAGACATAAGCTTTCTTCAAAGCTCACCACATGTAGGGTAGGGAATCTGCTGAGAAGGGCTCTGAGCCAGGTTGGGTGAGGGAGGTGATGGCCCAGTCTGCTGTTGACCAGGACAATCAGATGGGAGGCAGTGGGGGTCTGGAGTATTAGGTACCTGTGTTCTGTAGGAGCACTACAGTTAAGAACCCTCTGGTGTCCACCAGGTCTGGTTTGAACCTGACCTCTATCAATTAACCTCGCTGAATCTTAACAAAATGGGGGTCATAATGCTTGCCTCTGGAGGTGTGTGCAGCAATAAAATGACATGTTAAGCAGCTGGCACTGGGCCTGGATGTGAGCTGATGCCCATGGGGAGAGGGGCCAACTCTATGATGAATCTTCCCACCGAGCAGGCTTCACTAATCACTGAAAATGCTGGCTGGATAGTGTTCAAACCTAGTCTGCAAATTCCAGACAGTTCTAGGAGGGCCTGATGCTTCTCTGCTAACAACTGGCTAAGAGATGGGTAGTGGTAGGGCCAGGTCAGAACAGCGGGTAGTCCCTGGGGGCTCTGCTGAACCCCTTCATAGGTCCATATTGCTGCACCCCCAGCTGGCTCCTCTGTCTTCCTCATGGCTGGGCCTGGCCCCTAGTCCATTGGGCTTTTCCTTACCCACAGACATATAGATCTAGGCCAACCTGCTCATGACCTCTTCCTGATAGGTGCCCACCCAGCCCCTCAGAGCCCTGGTGGCCAGCCCATACTCACTTTCTGGTCCTGTGTGATGTTGACCAGTTCCTCAATGAGCTCTTTGAAGGCTGTGGATGGAGGCATGGGGCCTGGGGCCGCGAGGCCACCGAGGCAGGCAAGGGTGAGGATCACAGTCAACCAGAGCGCCATGAGATCCAGAGACAGCACAAAACAGAGAAGCAGACGTGTCATGCGCTGGCCAAAGCTGAGCGGCTTGTGGCCTTTGTTTCTTGCAGAGGCTTTTTATAGGCCCAAATGGTGACGCCTCATACCCTGGCCTCCGCTTTGTCGGGCACTATCTAGAAACCACATCTTTACTCATCTTGATTTTAGTTTGTGGAAAATCCAGCATTGTATAAAGGAAAGAGCTTGATTTCTAGCGGATTTATTGAGAAGGATCTGGTACAGAGTTTCCAAGGTTGGAATGGCTTAATGCCAGGTGTCGGTGAGAGGGCCCTGAGGGTGGTTGGCATCAACACTGCAGCAGTACCACCTGGTGACCACCCGAGTTCCTGAACAGCCAACCCAATTTTGAACTCCTGTCCTCAGACCCCTCTGGGTCAACAAAAGTGTTGGGCAGTTCAAGTGGCACTGTATCTGTGACAGGTCTACAAGTCGCGGGAATTTGGGACTTGTATTTTTTCTTAAATTACCAAAGTAATGCTTGACTTTAAAAACAAAATTCAAATAAGACAAAAGGAGAGACTGAAGTTCCGTTTTTTCTGTACCACATGATTCCTCCTTGGCCCCCACTGTGGGAAGCATTCAAAATGGTCAGACTTCCAGGTCTTCACTGAAAGAGTCAATCAGACTTAAGATCCTCTTGGGACTTTTAATTTTTAAAGATGCTTTGACAGTAACTTTGGGTATGAGCAGCCTGGATCCTGGTGATCACCACAGCCTTCAGTCAGAACCATACTGTTAGGACACTCTTAATGCCCTAGCCCCAGCTTAGGTCTGAGTGTGTAACTGTTCCCAGTGTCAGCTGAGACTTGGGGCCATCACCTTTGCCCACCAGTCTCTGTAGGAGCAGCCCCTGCCCTCAAAGGCCTCTCACTGCCCTTGTGCAGAATAAGTGCTGTGGAAGGCAGCTCCTGGGCCTGTCCCCTGCAAGCAGCACCCCTGCAGGGACGCTGGCATGTAGCCTTTTTCCTGCTCTCTCCTCATTTCCCTAGAATTCCTCCAGAAACCCCCACAGTAGAGGCTACAGCATTTGCTTATTGAGTGCTGAGGTAAAGATCACCCTCTTACCCACTTCCTCTTCTGGGCCAGTGCCTGCCACCCCAGGTCCCCTCTTGGCCTGCTCAGGTTCCCTTGATCCCCTCCTTGATGGGGCTCAACTTCACGAAGCTCTTCCCAAGGATGCCAGGACCTTCACTTTGCTTCTCTTCCCGCTGGGACCACAATTCCCAGTCTTAGGCCCACACTCAAAGCTTTGCAGCCCAACTACAGGCCCTGACACCTGGGAGCCTACCCCTGCCCAGGGAGTCCCCCACTGGGAAGACTGGCACTAGCCTGGCGGTGTTTTCCACATTTGTAGAATAGGGCCAATAGCATCTCCCATGGGGTCTCCGTGGTGGGGGAAGGACTGGGGAAACACCTTGGGCTGTGCAAGTCCCCAGAGCCACGCGCATGCATGAGTCAACGTGCCCCTACCCCTCCTGACCAGCAGAAGGCATGCGGGCAGCGGTGGGCAGGCGCGCCCCCGCGCGTGGGAGAAGGCGCGCTGGCGCGGCGATGGCCCGCGAAGATAGGGGAGCGGCCTTATGTAACGGGAGATGGGGCCGATAAGCGGGATCCGCGCTGCACGGCCCTCCCCCGCGGCCTCCGGAGGTGGCCGGCGCGAAGAGGGCTGAGGGCGCTGAGAGGCCTCCCCCGGGAAGCGATGGGGAGGCCAAGGTGGAAGTGAGCGATCCAGCTCCTGGCCCATCGTGCCCTCCGACGCCCAGAGCGCGATGCGCACAGGCCAAGGAGCCCTTCTGCTGCAGCTCCTGACGATGCCGGGCCGAGACTCGCCTTCCTCCTGCCCTGCCCACCGGGGCGTCGTGCGACGGTGGCCTTCCGGGAGGAGAAGCCGCGCCCACGCCGAGATGAGTACCCAGTTGCTAGTTCTTGATTGTCAGCGTGGCCCATTCACCTGTCACACCCCAAGCGACCGAAAAGAACACAAACTCCGAGTACTTGCCAAACGTGGTGTGCATCTAACCTTCGAGCCGTGGCATGGGCCGGGTTTATAGTTGTGAACCCGTGGGGGTCGGCGGTTCTTGCTTGGTTCTTGTTCTGAGATGCTGGGAATGGGACAGTCTTTCTCTGGGATCGAATCGCCCCGCACAATGAGGAAGGCTGGGGGTGGTTTCTATCAATTTTCCTGCTCTCTGGGGGTCTTGGTTGCAAAGAAAAGATTCACAGTTGGGAAGTGTAAGGGCTGAGTGAGTTGTTTTAGTAAAACCACTCTAGATTTTTAGGAGAGTTAAACGTGCAAGTAATTTATACAATGAAATAATAAAGTTTGACCATGAAAACCATCAGTGTTGGGTAAAAGTTCTCCACGGGTCACTTGCATTTCTGCTTGTCTAATGGAGTGAGGCACTGACGACTTTTTCGTTTTGCAGTACTGAGTACTGGGGATTGAACCCTGGGCATCCACATGCTAGGCAGGTTCTCTCCCACTGAGCTACATCCATAGCCCTCCTCATTCTTTTAAAGGATGTTCCTATAGCAAACAACCTTGGGAGAGATACACTTCCTCCAGAGCAAAAGGCAGGCATACCTACTCATTATAAAAAGTTCATGTTTCCTAAACTAAGACTTCTCCTGAAATGCAATCCACTGAGAGCATAAGTGCCCTCTGGTCCTCTCTGCACCACCCTGTGAGCATTGAGATTCCAACATGTTGATATTCGAGAATAAGACTGCATATTTGTATAAATATGTCAAAATATACTCTACTGTCATGTATACCTAAAAAAAACAAATAAAATTTTTAAAGATATCATAATATAGATCGTACAACAAATGTAAATGAATTTTTAAAAATTTAAATCATATAAGTATTTTTTTCTGATCACTATGTAAATTCCACTGCTTCTGTGCATAATAAATGTCTTTGTCTCTGAGCCAAGAACCCTGCATTTACTGCCAGCATCTATGAAACTGTGATATATTGACTTGAAAGCTTGTAAATGGGGAAAAATGTCAGATCCTTCTATTTTTGACAGGTTGTTTTGGTTCTTACCTCCCTCCCAGTTTCTAAGTTAAACATGTTGCTATTTCTTGATTTTTAGGTGTAGGCATTGTTGTCTAGGATAAATGTTTCCTCTTCCCTCCTTTGGTGCTTCCTCCACTACATTTTTCCTTTTCCTCTTGCTACCAATCTAAGATCATAATTTGGGTCAGTCAAAAGCCTTGTTTGTTCAAATAATTATTCTAATATATTCACAGCACAAAGAGGGGTAATTATGATCACTTTTATTTTCCCTGAAAGCATCTTTCCCTCTGGAGTTGTCTTGTTTTCCCATTTGTTTAGTTTTCTATGTTCTCAGTGATTTAACCCTAAATTCTTGGTCTCTTACATAAATTTTCTCTCAAGAGATTTGGTTAAATCAGTAAGTCCCTCAGTTTTATCTTCCAGAGACAATTTTGTTTCAACCCCATCCCCCACCCCACCCAGGGTCTCCCACATGCTAGGCAAGTGAGTACAGATACCCGTCAATCTTTTTTTTTCTTTTCATTTTTTGTGAGACCCTGTCTCATTAAATTGCCTCTTGAACTTTTTATCCTCCTGCTTTAGCCTTGGTAGAAGCTGGATTACAGGTGGGTGCCACTGCGCCCAGCTCATTTCTAAATCTTGTCTCACCCTTTCTCTTGAAATGTGTAGGAATTTTCTTGGTCCTTGTGCTCCAAATATCACAGTGATGTGCTTTGGAGTGGTTCTGTTTTCATCTCGTGCCAGACACATGGAGGGACCTTTCAACAGAGAGCATGTCATTAAGTTTAGGTAACAATTCTTTCTTAAAAAACAAACACAACCCCCACAAAACTTGGCTATTTTATTTGACTTCTTATTTATGGTATTCCATTCACATGACACAAAAATCAAAACTATGTACACTTTAGTGGAGCATCTCTACTCCCTCTTACAAATGACTACTTTTATTGTGCTTTTGTGTAACTTATTGGGGCTTATGTAAATATAAGCAACTTATTTTGTCCATGCATGTGAGGGGACATTTTGCACTTTGCTTTTTCTTACTTGTCTTTGTAAGGAGTTATTTTTGTTTTCACAGTTACAGAACTTGGACATGTTATGACTGACTTTTTCTTCTCTCTTATTGGAACCACCAGTTAAAAATTTTAATTCTAGTTTATATATTTTCTAGTTTTTACATTCTATATTCTAGTTTTCTTTTCTCTATTTTCCATTAAAATTTCCCTCCTCATGTATATTTTCATAGCTCTATCTTTCATCCCAGGGGTATTTAATGGGGTATCCTTTCTCAGCAATATGAGAATTTTCCTGGTAGTTGGTTTTGTTTCTTTCTCCACATATAGTCTTTATTTTCTCCAAATTCTACCCCCCATCCCACCACACATACATGGTAGGTAAGCAAGTGTTCTGCCACTGAGTCACATCACTAGCCCTTTTTTGTGTTTTTTCTTTCACATTATGGGCTTTTCTTGGGTGTTGGGTGACCCTGCATTGGGTGTTCACATGAAAGCAGATATGGAGCTGAGAGGATGAGGGTGTGGATATGGTTGGGAGATGTTCACTCTAGGGCCACTGGTTGGTTGTTTCTTTGGGGGATCTGCTCTACCAGTTTCTTAAGTCATTTTTTGTGCAGAGAAGGTAGCTTCCCCAGCAAAGATTCTCCCTGACTCTCCTGATGCCAGCACTCTGGCAGCCATGAGTGGGCAGAGGGCAGGGCTGGGCTGGGGGTCCCCACGTCTGTTAACTGTTGACTTGGTGCCCCAATCTGAGCAGTCAGGCTGCCCTTAGGTAAGCCTCATGTTTCTTGGTCCAGATACCAGGAAGGGTTTCTGTCTGAATCAGACTGATTCTTAAGCCAAGTTTCAACTCACTTTCCGTATTTGCAGTCCTCCCCTTTCAAAGGTACTTGGTCTTCTGCCAGTTCCTGATTTATTCTACACATCAGAGTAGGTCTCACTTTGCCTGTGGCTGATTCACAATTCTGCTTGCTGGGTCAATCAGTGCCTGCCCACTGGCCCTCTGCTCTCCACATTGCAAATTGCTATTGTGTTTGCCCCCGCTCCTGGTCCAGTGTGCTAAAAACTGAAAAATTTAGTTATTGTCATTTTAGTGGGTTATCAGACAATAGTTTGTGTTCATTCCATTGTTTCCACTTGAAATTTATGTTTTTAATGTAGAGAATTTTAAAGAGACAAGTAGTAAGAAGCAAACACTAATCTCGAAACCTTTTAACCTGGACTCAGTAGCTATTACCAGTCTTTTTGCTGTGTACATTTGCATTTTGCTGCAAAACTGGAATAATTCATTGTATAACTTTTTTTGTCTTTTTTTCTCTAATGTCAGTATTCTGAATTTAAAAAAATATTTCACAAAATATGTTCTTGTGTAAAATGCAGAGATACAGATGAACAAAAAGCCCCATAATCCCAGCACCCAAAGATAATAATCACTGTAATATTTTGATAGTTGTCATTCTAGTATTCTAGTAGATGGATGTGTGTAGAACAAGTACCGTGTTCCTGAAATCAAAGTGAAACCTTTGCCTTTGGAAATATCTAGTTAGGGCAAAGCACACCTGTAATCCCAGCAATTTTGGAGGCAGAGGCAGGAGGATCGTAAATTCGAGAGCAGCCCAGGCAATCTAGCATACCTTGGGGGGGTGAAGATTGGGGATGTAGCTCAGTGAAACAAATTCAGTATGGTATGGAAGATGTATTTGAAACAAATAATTACAAGAAATTCTTACAACAATTATAAGTTCATTTATTGATTAAGTAAATGTTTATTGTGTGCTTACTGTATGCTGGGCATCAAATAAAACAGCAGAGTTCTTGCTTTCTTGGAGATGTATTGTAGTGGGTAGAGAGAGATTAATCTATCTGAACAAATGAACGAGTAACCGTATCATATGGCAGAAGAGCAATGAAGAGTGGGATGGGGAGGAGATGGGGACAGGAAGGCTACAGTGGCTATGCTGTTGTGTAGGGGTGGTGAGGAAGGGTCTCACTGAGAAACTGCTATTTGAGTAGAGGGATCTTAAGGATAAGAGGAAGCAACTATGCAGATATTTGGGGGGAAGAAGTTTCCGAGCAGAAGGCATGGGTAAGTGCAAAGGCCCTTGTGTTAGTCCTTTTGTGCTGCGACAACACAATATCTGAGATTGGTGGTTTATAAAAAAACATAAACTCAATTCTCACAGTTTTGGAGGTTGAGAAGTCCATGGTAAGGTACCAGAAGATTCAGTGTCTGCTGAGCTCTTTCTGCTTCCAAGATGGTGTCTTCGTGCTTCTTTTGGCTATGGCAGAAGGGCAAAGGAGTGGGCTCTGTCCTTCAAGCCCATTTATAAGGGCACTAATTCTATCTGTGCAGTGGAGCCCTCATGGTCTAATTGCCTCCCAAGGTACCCTTTAACATCATCACCCTGGGGGTTACATTTCAACATAGGAGTTTTGGAGGTACACATACATTCCGACAGTGGCAGTCATAGAGCAAGAAGATGTATATTGTGTAGAGGATTAGCAAGGAAGCTGGAGTAGGCAGCGGGGGTGAGTAGGGAGGTCAACATGCCCAGAGCATATCATCTTCTTTTTTTTTAATTTTTATTTTTTTGGGTACTGGGGATTGAATCCAGGGGCACTCGACCACTGAGCCACACCCCCAGCCCTATTTTGTATTTTATTTAGAGACAGGGTCTCACTTAGTTGCTTAGGGCCTCGCTAAGTTGCTGAGGCTGGCTTTGAACTCACAATCCTCCTGCCTCAGCCTCCCAAGTGCTGGGATTACAGGCATGCACCACTGTGCCCGGCTGAGCATACCATCGTTTAAGCCACTATGCAAACAGGGGCTTCCATGACCAGTGATATGGGGATTCACAGGAAGTTTTGAGCATAGTAGTAGCATAACCCAATTTACCCTTTTGTTTCTTTTATAAAAAGGACCCTTATTATGAATTAATTTTAGGTTTACAGAAAAGTTGCAAAAAAAATAGTAGGGTTTTTCATCTTTCCCCTTCCCCATTGTTTCCTAATGGTGACACCTTACATAACCATAATGCAATGATCAAAACCAGAAAACACTGATTTATCGAGTAAACTACACTCCTTATTTGAATCTCACCAGTGTTTCCACCAATGTCCTTTTTTGGTTTGAAGATCCAACCCAGAAGGAGCTGGGAATGTAGCTCAGTGATAGAGTTCTTGCCTGGCATGCATAAGGCCCTGGGTTTAATTTCTAGCACCACCAAAAAAAAAAAAAAAAAAAAAAAGAAAAGAAAAACGAAAAAAGAAAAAAAAATCCAACCCAGATCTCACAACACATTTAGTTATTAATTTTCCCTGGTCTCCTGCAGTCTGGAATGGTCCCTCAGTGTTTTCTTGTACTTTCTAAGAATACTGACCAGCTTATGCTCTTCATTTTGGATGTGTCTTATGAGAAAATTATGGGATTTTCTTGTAACTGGAATGAGCTTATAGATTTTTGGCAAGAATATTATAGAAATGAAATTGTATCCTTTCTCAGTGCATCTTGGTACAGGAGTTATGTCATCCATCACTGGATGTTGACCTTGACTTGATTAAGGTGGTTTCTGCCAGGTTTTTCCACTATACAGTTAACACCTTTCTCTTATTCTAATTAATAAATATATTGAGGGAGTTTAAGACTATAAAATATCATTTCTCCTTAAATAATGAGTTCCCACTAATATTAGCACCAAAGACTTTTTTTTGTTTGTTTGTTTTTGTTTTTTTGGTACCAGGGATTGAACTCAGGGGCACTCAACCACTGAGCCACATCCCCAGTCCTATTTTGCATTTTCTCTCACTGAGTTGCTTAGCACTTTGCTTTTGCTGAGACTGGCTTTGAACTTTAGATTCTCCTGCCTCAGACTCCCCACTTGCTGGGATTATAGGCGGGCATGTGCCACTGTGCTGGTTTCAACGACTCTTTTACTGTGGTTATTCGCCTAATGGTGATTTTTCAATTTCCTTCTCTCCTTCTACATTTATTACTTGTGGTCCTATAAGGAAAGGCTGTTTTGTCCATTTTTTTTTTGGTTAAGTACTTATCATATCAGTATGAGTTCACAGTATTTGTTTTTCTATGGGTTATAATCTAATACTGTGTTTTGTTACTTAAGTTGTTCCACCTTTGGTCACAATTACTTCAGGTTAGGTCCTGTGTTCTTTGAACAAACACTTTTCTTTGAATATATATTTGAAAAATTGGAACACAAGGTGTTCTAGGCTCTTTTTGTAATTTTCCCTTCTACTGTCCTAGAATCAGCCATTTCTCCAAGGAGCCTGGTTTCCTTATATAAAAATGAAATCAAGAGCATAATCAGGGCAATAAGTGTGCTCATTATTACTGAAGTGCCCTCAGTGGACAGAAGTAGAATGTATGTGTGTATACCAGCCTGTGATGGTATGTACTTAGCTCTATCTCCTTTTAAGTTTTTAAGTTGTGGTAAAACGCACATAAAACTTACATTCGCAGTGTTGTGTAACCAATCTCCCAGAACTTTCCATCTTACAAAACAGGAACTGTGTCTATTAAACAAACCCCTATCCTCCCCTCCCTCAGCCCTTGGTGAGCACCCTTTTTACTTTGGTCTCTTATGAATTTGTCTACTCTAGGTACCTCATATATGTGGAACCGTATGGTATTTTTCCCTTGCTAACTGGCTTAATTCACTTAGCACAACATCCTCAAAGTTCATCCATGTTGCAGCACATGCCAGAATTTCCTTCCTTTTTAAGGCTAATATTCCATTGTATGAATACCCAATATTTTTTTCTGTCCATGTGGGCTGTATGTTGCTATCAACAAGGGTGTGCATATATCTTTGACCCCCACGTTTGATTCTTTTGGCTATATACACAGGAGTGGAATTTATGTCTCCAATGGTAATTCTAAATTTTTATTCTAAAGGATTGATATTCTTTAAATTTGTGGTGGAAATCACCAGTTTAACACCGAGCCTGGGTTTTCTTTGTAGGAGGTTTGATTATTAAATTAGTTGATTACTAATTGAATATGTCTATTTGTTATACATGTATTCAGAACACTGAATTCTTATTAATCTACAAAATGTTTTAGCACATATAGACCCTAACTTAGGATGGTTTGACTTGATTGTCTAATTTTATGGTGTGAGAGCAGTATGCATTTGGTAGTAACCATACTTCACATTTTGAATTTTAACTGTGAACTTTTCTGGGGCTAGCAATATGCTGCATGGTACTCTGTCAGTGCTAGGCAGTGGCAGTGAGCCCAATCAGCCAAGCAATCTCAAGGGGAAACAACTGATACTATATAACTATACTAGTTTGCTAAGCTAGGATGTTGGTAGGTTAGGGATGATTAAGTGCATTTGACTTAAGTGCATTTTCAGTTTATGATGGTTTTAAAAAAATTTTTAGATGTTGATAGATCTTTATTTATTTATATGTGGTGCTGAGAATTGAACCCAGTGCCTCACACATGCTAGGCAAGCACTCTATCACTGAGCTACAACCCCAGCCCTTATGATGGGTTTACAGGGATGTAAATTCATTGTACATCAAGAATTATCCATACATAAAATAGTTTCAGAATTTCTCCCTCATGGCCCTGGGAGAAACACATTCACTTAATTTACCATTTTAAAAGATCATGGCTCCTGTGTTAAGCAGAGAGTGGGGAACAGGACTAAGTTAGGGAAGTTAGATGGTTACTCAAATAATTTAGATTAGAGAGGGTACTGGCTTGGGCTGGGGCAGTGGTTTAGATGGCAGAATACACTCAGATTCTGAATGTATTTTCAAAGTTGAATCCATAGTATTAACTGATGCACTGGATGTGAAATGTGAGATAAACAGAAGAATCAAGGATGTGAATGCGAAGTTTTGTTTGAGCAACTGTTAGAATGGAATTGCTATTAACTGAAAGCCTGTAGGGGGTGTGGGTTCTGGGTGAAGAATTGGATTACGCGAGTTGGTTAAGAGGTGATTTTCGGTTTGTTCAGTTACAGATGTCTGTTAAATATTCAAGTGTATCTAGATGTCCAGTTGTGCACAGGCAGCCTGATATGAGTTGGGAATTTAGGACTGGATACATTTATGAGTCATCAGCATACAGGTGGTTGTTACATACTGTGCCTTGCTCCGATCCAGGACTGCTAGTATGTTCCTGACACTGGCCAGCTGCTGCCATTGTCTGAAAATTTCTTCAACTATGGAAGGTAGCTTTGCTGGTATCTAACATGTGCTAGAATAGTCCTCAGCAACTGGGAAGTTGCAATATAAATATCCCATATTCTTGTCTCCTGGGCAGGATAATGCCATGTCACAGATTTTTTGCCGAATTGTCCAGAGTTCCCTTGGGGTTAAACTCCTGTCGTCCACTGTGGTAGGTTTGCCAATGGCTGCCTTCTTTTTTCTATGTAAGTCCCCCAATCTCTTGCTGATTACTTTCACTTGAAAGCCTTGTTTCAGGTTCTGCTTCTGGGAGAGCCCAAACTAAAAATTGTTTGAAAGTTATGATAATAGATGATATCACAAAATAAGTGGGTGTAGAGAAAAGAGGTACATGTTCAGTCTCAGCACTAAAGTGTTGCAGCAGCAAGAGACCAGGGAAACTGCAAAAAAAGAGGCATGTGCAGGGAAGGGGATAGGGAAACCTACCCAGGGCTAAAGCAGTCAGGAAAACACAGGATGGAAGAGAAGGGTGATAATGATGGACCACGGCATTTAAGTTGTATAAGAAGCAAAGGCACGAAAGAAATGAATGGTGAATAGGTAGTAGAAATTCAGTCTTGGTGGGATCAAAGAATTGCTGGGGTTGGCAACTCCAGAAGCGAACCGTAGACACAGAGGGGTTATTGGAGAGTGAGGAGTTTAACCTCCAATGTGAAATTCTTCACTTTCCAATAGAGAGTTGCAATTGTTATTAAAACAATCAGGCTTCAGAGTAAGACCACAGGTTATCTTCTCAATGGGAAGGAAAGAATAGGAGCTGAGAGTCCAGGGAAATTATTATGTGAAATCATTATTTGTATATTGAAATCATCACTGATTATGAAAGTAGTTTGGAAAGAGTGACACTGAAAAGGCAGCTAAAACCTTCACTGTTATGGGGACTGACTAGTCTAGGTGGTAGGATACTGCAACAATAAACTGAAAATGTGAGGTTTTTCCTGAGCAAACACTTAAATAGTGCAGAGGCAAAAAGAGGATAACTAATTTACTAAAGGTCCCTCAGTTGGCTAGTGGTGGTGCTGGAATTTGAGCCCAGGCAATCTAGATGGTTAACCTCCAAATTGCTATGCCCATTCATTCTGGGGGAGTCTCCAAGCAGTAATAAGCAAGAAGGGTACCAATCTCATTTCCAAGCCCACTGAAAGAGTGTTATGGGGTTGAAAGGGTCACTCAAAAGGGCTGTGAGGGAAGCTGCATCTTGGGTGTGGGTGGGGTCTTGATTTTAAACAGGAAGCCTGTTTTAATTTAATCATAATTTTGTTTCACTATGTTTAACTTGTATTGCTTTTTGTTCATTCTTTATTGCAAAGACCACAGCTTTCAGAAACATACTGATAAAAGGTACCCAGCTTTAATAGTGACAAATATTTATTGTTTTTGACTTGATAAGTAACATTCAGAAAATATTTAGTTACAAATATGCTAAACCTGGGAGATGAATTTTAACAAACATGGTTGCTTGGCATATATAGGCTTTTCCCCCTTTGGCTTTATTACTCTTGATAATTTGATTTTCATTTTCTCAAGCATTCTTGCAGTACTGGGATAAACAGCTTGGTTACTGTAGATATTTGCTTTAATGTATGCCTGGAGTTGATTTGCTTTTATTGAATTCAGGAGTCAATGGGCCTGTGTTTGCTGTGAGAGTGATCTGCTCTTCTTTCTTGTGATTCTTTTGGCAGGATTAAGCGAGTTGGTTAAGAGGTGATTTTCAGTTTGTTACAACTGGATGACCGAACCTTGTCGCAAGATGGGCCTTGGAGCAGACAGCAGCTGAATGGTTGAAGTGGTATGCCCTGCACCTGGCCCTTCCCAGCTTGGGTGAAGCTCTGGACCTCCCTTTCTCAACCAGGCTTCTTATGTGAACCTCAGAACATGATTAAAGCAATTCCTTCCTCAGTTTTCTCAAGATAGTACATAACTAGTTATCATTTTAGATGCAAAGAAACTGACTTCTATATTCATTTCCTAGTACTGCTGTAGTAAATGACCCAAAATGTAGCAGCTTGAAACAGCACAGATTTATTCTCTTAGAAACTCAAAATCAATTTCAATGAACTAAAGTCAAGGGCTGACTCCTCCTGTGGGCTCTGAGGGAAGAATGTTTCTTTACTTTTTCCAGTTTCTAGTGGTTGCCTCTATCCCTTGGCTTATGGTCCTTCCTTCATCTTCAAAGTGCATCCCTCCAATCTGTATCTACCAATACATTACCTTCTCTTGTAATATGACCTCCCTCTGCCGCCCTCTTATTAGGTTATTTATGATTACATTTGGTGCCCACCAGGATAATCTCCCTATTTCTGAGATCCTTAGCTTCTATATTCTACAAAGTCACCTTTGCCATTTAAGGTAACATTCAAAGGTTCAGGTTATGAGGAGCTGGATGTCTTCGGGGGCCACTATTTAGCTAAGCAAAGATAATTTAGGATCTTAGGGCTCAATCCTCTTCTGGACCCGGGGTGAGAAAGGTAGTCTAAACAATATGCTCACTAGATCTGCAGATGGCCCAAAGCTTGACTGAATCAAGATCCAACACAGTTCTGAACGATAAAACTTCACAAAGTGGAATTCTAAAGTGTGACTTGGAAGCATCCTGTATAGAATAACTGTAAATAGCTCCAAGACGTTAGCTGACAATTCCAGGGAAAAGTGTGCAGAGCTTTATCAGAACTGTCCTCTGGAGTGGAAATGAGAGACTTTTTTTCAGGTCTGGTTGGAGGCACTGGGAGCAGGACCTGACTCTGAGTGAGCCTGACTTGTCTTCCACACTGGAATCTGCCCTTGAAGAGTAGTCAGGATTGATGGTAAGGCTGAGCTGATACACAGGAGATGGAAAGGAGAGTGACTGGCTTCTGCAAGGTGGAAAGACCAGGCCTCAACTGGGCAATTTCCTCTCTAGAGAGCACTAAGTCTTGACAACTATCTGGCAGGTGTGTGGGGAGAGAAGATGGTGGGTATTCAATGAAATAACTACTAAAGGTTCCTGTCAAACCTTGAGACCCCATTCAACTACTTCATATTCAGGAGAAATCAAGGCCCAGGCAGAGAGGTCACTTGTGCAGATTTATAGTTAAAGGGAGCCACTCCTTCTTAACAGAGAGGAGAGGGGACATTCATTTATCCTACGGAAGAAAGAAGAGTGGCTGAGTCCAACTGTAGAGCTACTGAGCCCTGCAGACCTGTTAGAGGCTGCTGCAGGGGGACACAGTTCAGGGAATCAGTCCAAATTTAATGTAAAACAACTTTATGATTTTAGAACCTCTTAAACATTCAACATCCTACACACAAAGTTTCTTTAAAGAATGTTTGATCAACTGTTCAGTTGATATCAGAAGTGAGCAGCTGATGGGGGTGTAGCTCAGTTGGTAGAGTACTTGCCTAGTACTGCAAGGTCCTGGGTTTGATCCCCAGCATCATCCAAAAAAAAAAAAAAAAGTGAGCAGCTAATGAACATAAGATCCCAAGGAACTAACACTGCATTTCACAATCTCTGAACATTGATCAATGTTCTTCTTAATCCTGTAGAATTTCTCCACATATTCAGAACGTCCTAAGAGTTCCACAAAATCTTCATCGTGAGTGATTATCAGAAGCTGAAAGTTACGCTGCTGGGAGCGACTCTTTATTATCCTGAAACAATATATTTAGAATATTTTATGATTTAAGAGCATAAATTTGGAAAAGTCATTATAAACCTTGTCAGACACATGAACTGCTGCATGTGGCAACCAAGCTTTTCCTGTGCTGTGTCAGACTACCTTGCAGGAAGTGGGGGAGGGCTAGCGTGGTCAGGGGCCTTCAGCCAGCAAAGGCAGGAGTCCCATCTCCTGTCCAGGCAGTGGGTATGCATGGCCTGATTCCATCTTAGGGACTATTAAGAACCAGGCCAAGAATTCTCTAGATAGCAAAGTTGTTCCTACTAAAGAATGTGGAGGCATTTGAGGAATGCCTCAACTACTCAACTTCAGGAATCTGACTTCTTTCCCTACATTTTCCTGACTTGTTGCTAATTTTCTCTGGAAGAAAATTTTTTTTAAAAAAGATGAAAGGGGAATAACACTGCCTTCTTCAGAGCTGGGTCTACTTAGAATTCTGCCACCACTAGTCACTAGATGCATCAGTTCTATGACACACAGGAGACCTGAGTGGGTGGACTGGGAACATTTTTTGCTCATCTATATGATGAGGTAACCAGCTCTGAGACTGAGACCTGAAAGACTTTTAACTAACCACTTATTTATCTCTTGCCTGAAGTTGGATGCACTTGAGGTTTCTAAAGCACCAGTCCCTTCCTTGTTGGTCCCACATGACTACTGAGAGCAGACTGAGAAGGATGGCTCCATGCTGCTTAGGGCCTGTGGCCCATGCTGTGCTGTCAGGCAGAAAATGTCACCTCTGCCAGAAAGTCTTTCTGGAGTAAGGAGTGCCCCCAAACATCCCCTTCTACCTCAGGGTGAGGGCCTTTCCTCTGCTAGCATGATGCTTAGGCAAGAGCTGCCCAACCTTGGAACCTGTGCCCACACAGGTGATGGTGATAAAAGGTGTGTGCAGTTTTGCCCTCTGCAGTCTACTTAATCACAAGTGTGCTTTTTGAATAAGAGGTTTGTCGTTCCTCAGAGTCGTCTGATGCATTGTAAAAGCTGGACAGACAGTCCTAAACCCACTACCACCATGTACAGACATTTCAGCAGGGCATACCAACGCCTGTATGCAACGTGTGGGTTCACAGGAAAACCAAACAAAGCCCGAAACCCCTCACTGTGACTTTCCTTATGAACATGCTTGGGAAGAAGCAGGACATGCCTGGGACTGCTGTTCACTATCTATTTCCTTTTCAAGGGAATCTGAAGAAGGATTACTATCAAAAGGAAAAGCAGAGTCTGTCATCAACTGGCTTTCCCAAGAAGGACACATCTAGGTGGAGTTCACCCCACACAACTCTCTTTGATAAAAACTATCACAATCTCCTAAATGTGAGACACTTACTCAACCAGAGCATGTGCAAGAGATTCAATGTTTTCTCGATCAAGATTTGTCGTTGGCTCATCCAAGGCAAGGATGCCACAGTTCAGGCAGAAAGTCTCAGCCAGTGCCAGGCGAATGATGAGTGAGGCTAACACCTGGGGAAAAGCCCAGGAGTGAGTTGCATGGCACAGATTAGCACAATTGCTTCAGAAGGCAAAGGTGGGTAAATGTCACAGTCACCGGCATTAGAGAAATTTACTGCTGTGTGGGAGAGCCCAGCCCTGCAACCATTCTTATGCCCCTCTGGAAGGTCATCCATCAGCTGCATTCTTATAGCCCATCATTTGCAATGAAATAAAAGTACTAAATATAATGCTGATCCCCCCCCTCCCCACCAATAAAAAACATCAGCTATAATCAAAACTTGAAATTACAGGCTTAAAACAGACATGCATTACCATTTGGCTGTACCTAATAACGTTAATAAAATGATAAGATTTATGACCTTAAAAATTCTTTACCTGACCTTTATAGCTTCCTGATAAAGAGAGTTGGCAACAGGTATTGTGTTCTAGTCAACACTGAAATGTTTGTTTTATAATTTTGAGAAAGTAAGAGGGAAAAAACAATCATGGGTCACAGTATCAAGATGAGTATAGAAGTATGGTTTTGTTTACGCTTACCTGCAGGAAATCCAAGTAACTGGAACCATCAGGCACTTCCATGATTAACAGAAAACTAATACTAAAATCCTCAGACTCAAATGAAGTCAACTGAGAGTACTAGGAACACAGAATTAAGAATGCAGGACTATTCTGTGAAGTATAAACTACATTTATGTGAGCTATAAATTCCTTCTCCTACTGAATTTGTGAGTGAGTTGATTTTATAGTAGTACACACCTCCTCACTGATGTCCAGGGCAGGCCAACAGATTGCAGAAACCAGGGCCACTGCTCCCGCTTAAGGGACAGGCTCTTCCTTCCTGCCTTTGAATCCCACTGCTGCCAATTTTACCATGACCCACTCACATGGGCCTCTAAGGCCTTAGCAAAAGCCAGAGTTAGGTACAAACCCATTTTTTTGGCCCTCTCTCCCAATGACAAGAAAGCAATTGCTACTACAAAGCAATTACTACTAGCTTCAGTGAATTTATTTTTGCTCAGAAAGTATTTTTGAGTTGGGTGTAGTGAGGCAACTGTGTAATCCCAGCTACTCAGGAGGCTGAAGCAGGAGGATTGCAAATTTGAGGCAAATCTTGGTAACTCAGTGAGGCCCTGTCTCAAAAACTAAAAAAGGATGGGGGTATAAAGTGATAGAGTATCCATAGGGACAATACCCAGTATCACACACACAAAAAGAAAGTGGTTTTGAAAGTACTTTAAATCCAGAGGTATCATGATTCAAATTCATTTATAATAAACACTAAAAATCACAAAAGCAAGTAGGGATACTGATTACAGATCATAAATTTGTGTCATTTTTGCAGACTATGATTTAGATAGTAATCTGCAAGATGTCTTAAATTGCTATCAGCTCTCCAGGCTGACAATACACACATGCATGGTTTATTCATTTTTTGTGTGTTCGTGGAGTGGGGGGGAACACCAGGAATTGAACCCAGAGGCACTAACCACTGAGCCACATCCCCAGCACTTTCTAATTGAGACAGGGTCTCACTAAATTGTTTAAGACCTCACTAAATTACTGAGGCTGGCTTTGAAATTGCGATCCTCTTGAGTCATTGGGACTACAAGTGTGTGCCACCATGCCCAACTACATGGTGTATTCTTTCTTTCTTTCTTTTTTGGGGACACAATACCTCTTTTTATTATTATGTGGTACTGAGGATCAAACCCAGGGCCTTACTCATGCTATATGAGTGCTCTACCACTGAGCCACAACCACAGCCCCTGCATGGTGTATTCTTTAAGCAAAAATTGAAAACTATAGAAAAAATTAAGATAACATGGGCATCCTTTTCTTTTTGAAATTTTATGAAAATCAGGGTCCAGAGGTATATCAGGTATAATCTACTTCTAATCTGAGAAGGAGAAAGCTGAAGAATCTGGAAAGTCTTTGGTAGAAACCCATGCACAGTGAAAGGACCTAGACTCAAACTGGAGGATGCAGGACCCATTATCCTGACTCTTTAAAACATCAGTCTTCTTTCTGATTTTGCTGTGCCCCATATCTACCTAGGACTATTCTCCCGAGAGACTAGTGGAGCCAATTGGTTTAACCTGGCAACTGCCCTGTGTATGTGGTGCTGGTGACAAGAAGTGCCTGTGGGTATTAAGGCAACTGACTGGCAAGAGTCCTCCTTTAGAGGGTCTGGGGGCCCAGAAGCTAGTCTGGGGTGGTAGAGGGACTTGGTTCTATATGGGGGCTACCTTTTGAGGAGATTCTCTTTTGTACTGGAATGTCTCATCTGGGTCAACCTAGGATCTGGCTTGTTAATGCTACTATGATTAATAGTATAGTTACTAATACTAATATAATTAATATTAATTCTGAAATTTTTTATTTCTCTGAAATCAGAATATCTCTTACAGCTATATTTTTTTCTTTCTTGGTGGCACACTAAAAATAGTAGTAGCTGAAGGAGTGAGTGACCTTACTCTAGAAGGAATGCTGTGAAATGATAATGGGTTCAGTCCCTTGTTCTACATGAGCCTATCCTGAGATCCTTCAGGCCCTTCTGTTAAAAGCTACTGTACAGAATGCTGCAAAAAATGTTGGTTGACATTAGGAGAGGGTAACCTCAGGAGTTGAAAGGAGCTTCCTATCATTCAAGAGCAGCCCTGGGTGCTTCCTGGTACTGTTTCTGTCAGATTTCTGAGATACCTGCCTTTTGTCCGGCACTGCATCGTCCTCGCATATCCAAGGCTGTGTCTCCCTTCAGCATCACCACTCGGTAGTTATAATTCCGCCTTTTATCAGAAGCTGATACATTTTCATCAGCATCAGATCGTATTTCTATGTATTCAATATCTGATGCAGAAAGAAAAATACTTTAAAATACTTTACCTCTGTAGCCTTTTGTCATTTTCTAACATCAGCAAGTGAGTCTAGGAGCAACACATGAAGCTGATGTCACCTGGGGAAAACACTGGCTGGTTTCACATTAATTCTCTGACTGGGAGGATTTAAGAACCTGGCAGTCTGGCTAGAAGCAATCTGGATGCCCCAAGCCCTCTGCTCCTTCTCTAAGAGTTTCCTTGGGTGGGTTTTCTTCTTATCACATCAGGATTTATTCCTATCTACACTTCAATGGAACCTATTACGTCATCAGCTAAATATAATGCCTACTGCAGTCAAGGATGTCCTATCAGGCTTTGGAATAGAAAACTGTTGTTGCTTTTTTTGCTGTAAGATTTCTTAGAAAATCTCAAAGAGATGCTCAGAAAGGGGTCCAAAGAGGTAATACTTACCTGATGAGAGGTCATATGGGGATAAAACTGTGAAGAAGGCTTTGTAAAGAGTGTTTATGATACACCATGTTAATTACCTTGTCCACGATAGGTACTTCGCCAAAGATCACGAATAATTTTATTGATTTCTTCCATTTTCATACTATGAAATTTCATTATTGCTCTGGAAAGAGAGGCCATTGGTATTTTAATGGAAAAATAATACTATTATATATAAAAGATGTGTGATTATATGTACTAATATATGTCAAAATATATAATTATATATAATACAAATAACATAATATCATGAAATAATCCCCTAAAACTTTTTTTTTTTTTTTTTTTTTTGTGGTACTGGGGATTGAACCCAGGGCACTTGGCCACTGAGCCACATCCCCGGCCCTATTTTGTATTTTATTTAGAGACAAGGTCTCACTGAGTTGCTGAGGGCCTCACTAAGTTACTAAGGCTGGCTTTGAACTTGCAATCCTCCTGCCTCAGTCTCCCGAGTGCTGGGATTACAGGCGTGTGCCACCGCGCCCGGCTAAAACTTTCAATTACAAAAGCAGAATACGAAAAAAGGAGCTGGGCATGTTTGTAATCCCAGGGGCTCAGGAGGCTTAGGCAGGAGGTCTTGAGTTCACAGCCAGCCTGGGCAATAGCAAGGTGTTAAGCAACTCAGTGAGACCCTGTCTCTAAATAAAATATAAAATAGGGCTGGGGATGTGGCTCAGTGGTTGACTGCCCCTGAGTTCAATCCCCAATATTTAATAAATAAATAAATAAATAAATAGGTCCAAAACCTTGTTGCTTCACTAGCATTGAATATTGTGAGGCATATTTTTAGTGTTCCAAAATCCTTACCCTTCTCCACTGTTGCTCTATGATACAACAAATACCAATTTTAGCAAATACTTAGGAATGATAACTTATTGGAGGGACTGTTTCCCCTGATGCTCACTGGTTATAGGAAGGCCTGCTGAATGCAGGCTGGTGAGTTATAGGAAGAGACCCTCAGTCCCTGGGGAAATTAATGAATCTTGGAAACTGCATCCTGTTCCCTCTTCTCTTACTATTAAGGTTTAACAAAGGCCAGGTCATGTGTGCTCCTTCTATTTCTCAGATCTGTGAAATTTTTTCCAATTAGGAGGTTCTGCTTCACAGACGGTGATTTAGAATCACCATTTAGATGGTGATTTAAATTAAGATGAACTTTAAAATTTTATTTTTCCTTCCTAATTGCAGATTCAGAAATCCTAATTCTAAATGAGTATATTCACTTCCATTTGGTCCTGGCATGCCCCTGACCCCAATCTCTTTTAAGATAGTTCCTAAACACTAAAAAGAATGTTTGTAAAAATAAAAGTAGCTGGTCAAAATATTTTACAGTGCTTTTATAGTCCCCTTTCAGCAAAAAGACCTTAGGCTCTTTGGAAGCAGGTTTATGAACTAATTAATGTCACTCCAATGATAAAAAGGCAAACGTCACTATCATCACCAACAAAGGATGTGAGGCAAACTTACTTGCATTTGCAGGCCTCTTATCTGATGTATACAAAGAAAGAAACTGAATGTAATGCTACTGCCTCTGCAGAATCATTTCATGATCTCAGTTCATCAGCAAAAGAGAAAGAAATGACTCAACATAAATACATTTTAAATATCAGATGAGGGATTACTGAAGTAGTGAACCCTGGAAAAAAAACATATTCTGCTTCTTGTTGAGAATGCGACAAGTCTCCATTTTCTACTTTACACCTGTCATGTTCCCTTCAAAAGACGGATAAGTCGGGGGGTGGTTGGCACATGCCTGTAATCCCAGCTATGTGGGAGGCTGAAACAGGAGGATTGGAAGTTCAAGGCCAGCCTTGGTAATTTAACAAGAACCTGTCTCAAAATAAAAATGGGGGCGGGAGATGTAACTCAGTGGTAGAGCATTTGCCTAGATGCATGAGGCCCTGGGTTCAATCCCTAGTACTGAAAAAAGAAAAACAGGAAAGGAAAAAAAAGAGTAATAAAATATTTAAGAATTTCCTGGGGCTGGGGTTGTGGCTCAGTGGCAGAGCGCTTGCCCAGCATGTTTGAGGCACTGGGTTCGATTCTCAGCACCACATATAAATAAAAGGAATAAAATAAAGGTCTATCAACATCTAAAAATTATTAAAAAAAAAAAAAAAAAAGAATTTCCTGAAAAGTTAAAATAAAGCTCATAAACTGCTTGGGCCAGTTGTATAAAGACTGTCTTTTCATAGCACTATGCATTATGATCCTGATTTTTCAGAGAATTTTATAAAAAAAGTTATTTTTCAAATAACTTTTATAAAAAGGCTATTTTTCTATCCAAGTTAAAAATCTTTAATAATAAATGTAAGCAGTATTCCCAATGTGGAAAACTAATTCCAGTAGAGCAGGGGTGTCCAAGGCACACAGTCTGTCCTGATTCCCTTGTAGAGCAGAGGTAGTGCATTCCAGCCAGGTAGGTCTGCTAAAACACAGCACTGCAGAAAGGAGCTCAAGTCAGAGAGATCCAGACCCACCAAGGGTGTGTCAGAGGGAGCTGATGTCTGCCACTGTTGGCTGCTCCATAAGCTAATCTTTATGTCCTCTCTCTTTCTGGTATGGAGTTTACAACCATACTGTGCAATAGTTGGAGATGATTAAGGTAAAATCTACCTAATGGAGTAACAATACAGTGGTTATTACTGATGGGTATTTTTACCTTATGTGAGCCACAACAATGCTAAATAGCCATATCATCTCATTGAACCCTTACAACAATACTGGGAGTTAGATTTTATCTCCACTTACCATTAACAAAACAGATGTGATGAAATTAGTAACTTGTTTGAGATCAGAGAAAAGTAGGTAGGATATTAACAGTTCTTGATTACAATAACCAAAACTGAACAGGCCGTGAATGTGTCATCTTCTAAAGTTACCAGCCTTAGATTTATTAGTGTGTATTATCAAATCCTCAAGATAGACCAAGATCCCAACCAAGTATATAAAGTATTAAATAACATAAAAAACGTAAGCGAAAAGAGAACAGAAAAGTTCAGGCCTATTATGTGTATGAAAAGAGAAAGAAATGCTCTAATTAAATGCTCTAATTAAAACAAAATTGAGTAAGGGTATTATAAAGAACACATGACCATGTGGTATTTATCCCAAGAAAGCAAGAAAAAAAGACGATAGATGTCAAAGAAACTTTTGATACAGCGTAACACCAAGTTCTGATTAAAAATCTTCAAAAAGAGAAAAATAGAAGTAAATTTCCTTAATCCAACAAAATTCCTCTCTCAGGTACCTACAGCAAGCCACCAATTTAATTTAAAATATACAACAGCATTCTTTGAACAGCTAAGAACTAGAGGAAAATGCCCACTATAATGGCCACTCTAAAATGATATCCTGGGGATCTTCAACAGTTTAGTAGGACAACAAAAAGAAATAAGGCATAAATGATGGGTATATGTGTGGGGGAACCTATCATTGTTTTTGTAGGTGATCTAATTGTATACCTAGGAAATTCAAGAAAATAAACTGAAAAATTATTAAGACTAATAAGATGGTCATAAATACATAATTGGTAGTTTTAGTATCTAACAGTTAATAACATTAGGAAAGACAATAGTAAAAAAGGGATCTTATTCACAATAGCAACTATTTTAAAAACTATAGAATACATAGAAATCTAGCAAAAAGGTATAGAATCTAGAAGAAAAAGCCATAAAGCATTGTAAAAGGACAAAAAATTGATTAAATAGGAGACATACAGTAAAAGGTCCAAAATGGTAAACCCAATATTGCAAAGATATCTGTTCTCCCCAAGTAATCCATAAATAAAATGCAATCCATAAATAAAAAAATAAAATTCCAACAGAAATCCTGAGATTAAAAAAAAATTTTAATGGAATCCACAAGGTGACTCCAAAATTCTAAGAGATAATACAAAAGAATAAAACTTTGGTAATAAGAATAAAACAGTTGGTAAAGCCAGGTGAGATGGCACATGCCTGTAATTCCAGCAGATTGGGAGGCTGAGGCAGGAGGATTGCAAGTTCAAAGCCAGTCTCAGCAACCTAATGAGGCCCTAAACAGCTTATCAAGACCCTGTCTCAAAATAAAAAGAATAGAACAAGGGTTGGGGATATAGCTCAGTGGTTAAGTACCCCTTGGTTAAATCCCTGGTACCAAAAACAAACAAACAAAAAACAGTTGGTAGACACAGAAAATACAGAAATAAGTCCAATACACACAGAACTTTTGTCATGACATTTCAAATCAACTGGAAAACTTTCAATATGGCTGGAAAAGAGAAAAAAAAATTAAAATGGTATAACTATACTTCATCAGACCCCAAAATAAAACTCAAATGAACAGAATAATTAAATGTTAAAGTAAGCTGGTGTAGTAGCACAGGTCTGTAGTTACAGCTATGCAGGAGGATTGCTTGAGCCCAGGAGTTTGAGCCCAGCCCGGGCAACACAGCCAGAACCCATCTCAAAGAAAAGAAGGAAAAGAAAAAAAAAAAAAAAAGTAAAATAAAACTACCAGAGGAAAACATTTTTCATAATCTTACATTGGGAAGACCTTTCTAGTTAAGGCACAGAATTGAGAAGCCATAAGTAAGAAGACTAAAGATTTAACTATGTAAAAATTAAGTTACAAATTACACCAAAACGAAAGTTAAAGGACAAATGACAAACAGGGAATAGGTACTTACAATGTTTGTGAAATGGATTCATATCTCAAATCTATGAAAAAGTGATGTAAATCAAAAAGAAAAAGACAATCTAGTAGAGAGTCTGGCAAGGAGATATCGAAAGGAAATTCTCAGTAGAAATACAAGTAGCCAACATATGAAAAGACATTTAATCTCACTAATGAGGAGGAAATATCAATTATGGTGAAAGAATTTTTTGTGCAAAAGACTGGCAAAAATTAAGAGGGCCGATGATAAAAGGCAGACATGGAAATGATCACTTTTATATATAATTGGTGGAAACGTAAATTTAATAAATGTTATTGGAAGGCAATGTGGCATTAACAAGTTAAAAATGTACATATCCTCTGACCCAGTAACTTCAGCTATCTTTCTGGTATATCTGCATAAGTGTACAAAGATAGACACTGCAGCATAAGTGGTGTAGCCAACTTTTAAAAGCTTCCTTGTATGTCCATCAGTGGTTAAATAAGGTAGATAATATTCATTTAGATTATGAAGCCATTAAAAGTGATGAGGTACTAACATATGAACATACATGAATTTAATTGTGTTAAACGAAAAAAGACAACAGAAAAAGAACTAATGTGAAACCATTCACATAAAACCAAAGAAGATATATTTGCATACTATATGTAAAGACACTGTGAGGGAAATGAAAATACGTCACTGATATAATACTGAAGTGATGAATAAACAGTAGACACTGTCATGGAAATGAAGCTAAGTCTAGTCTGAAGTGTGTTCTATGATTTGCATAGTTATGAAATATGGGAGAAATTATCTACAATACAAAGCTGAATGGGTTAAGTGTACATAGTATTATGGAGTATGAAGGAAGGAAAAAAATCTTATCTGGAAAGTGTTTCATTGAGGAAGTATTTTATGGAGAAGTGGTGTAGAAGAATGTGGTGTACTTTAAGGGTACAAAACTGTTCAGTTTGGTTAGGAATGCAGTTAACTGTGAGAGATAAAAATGGGAAGGGCCAGGTATGGAAGTGTTTCCTAAAATGAAAGGAATAGGGACTACCACCTTTTGGAAGGTTAACCTGGTAGAAATAGAAGACTGTGTGTAAGGGTGCGAGAACAGTAAGAGATAAGAAGTAGAGGAGTTGGGCTGAGGCCATGTAAAAAAAGCAGCTCTGAAACAGTACCCTGGTAAGAACCCTGTGGAACCTGACTGCTGACTTACTGACAGTGGACCAATTAACTTTACACACACTGAACACCTGAATTTTTTTTTTTTTTTTGGGTGGTGCTGGGGATTGAACCCAGGGCCTCGCACATGCTTGACAAGTGCTGTCCCACTGAGCTACACCCTGGCTTTTATAGATATTGAGTATTAAATACCTTAAAGGATGACCATGGAAGTCCATGACCTTTTCCTAAAGCCAAGATTTGAATTTCATGGGCCAGAAACTGGTAGGCAAGTGGTTACCTCATACATCAGCCCAACCACCAGTAGTGTGCATGTCTCTCAGTTAATTGCACGTACTAACTCATGTGAAATGGTATACTTTTTTTTTTTTTTTTGGTGAAATTCAGTTCCCAAATGGAAGTGAGAAACTCTAATATATAAGAAAATAATGGTTTATCATTACTTTAGCCTTCCTTATATTTTAAATACTCATTAAGAGTCTGAAAAGGATTTCATTAAAAATTTTGCAATGTAATGCATTTTCTGAGGATGCATATTGGCTTTAGTGGCATTTATAATTCTGGTCATCCATGAAAGCTTTAGGATGTGATCCTCACAAATGACAAAGGTCTAACATGTTACCTGTTTGAAAGGAGGCATCAAGAGGCCAGAAATACAAATAGACACATACCAGTGAAACTATTCTATGTGATACTACACTGGTAGATAAATGCCATTAGATATTAACCAAAACCCACAGAATATATGTCACCAAGAATGAACTAATGCAAACTATGGATTTTGGATTATGGTATATAAATGTAGGTTCACAGAGCATAACAAATGTATCACTGGTGTAGGATACTGATAATGGGGGAGGCTATACGCCTGTGAGGGCAGGGAGCACATGGGAAATCTCTGTACTTTTTTTTCTGCTCAATTTGCTGTCAACCTAAAATTGCTCTAATAAAGTCTATTTAAAACAACAACAGGCTAGGGACATAGCTTAGTGGTAGAGCATTTGTCTAGTGTATATAAGGTCATAGATTTGATCCTCAGTGCTGCAAAACCAAACCAAACAGACATGTGCCAGTGGTGGACCTGTTTCCATTGATGTCCCTTTTCCTTCTGTATACAGACATGCCCTTTACCTTTAAATGCCTACCTGACTCTATTGTCTTTTAGCACCTCTTTGTACCAGAGCTTCTGCCCCAGTGCTAGAGAATTTTCCCTTTGGTTCTAAGCTATCCAAAGCTTCCAATACTTGGCCTTTAAGGAAAAGCTTCTTAGAGCCTCTGAGTTACCTTCTTCCTAAGCATACATGGTTTCCAGCCTCATGTCACAAATGAAGCAGCAAGCCTACCCAGGAGAGCAGTTAGGGTTCTTTTTATCATTTATTATTATTATATTTTGCAGTAGCAGAGATGAAACTTCAGCTCACTCATGCTAGGCAAGCATTCTACCACTGAGTTGCATCTCTAGACCTTTTAATTTTTTTTTTTTTTTGAGACAGGATCTTGATAATACCCAGGCTGGCCTTGAACTTGTGATCCTCTTGCCTCAGCTTCCCAAGTAGCTGGGATCACAGGAGTGCACCATCATACCCAGCTAGGGGTCTTGCTGCTCTGAAGACCACTTTTCTGACCATCTCAGAACTTAGCCACTAGCATTGAACTGAATGCCTGAGACACACCATGAGAGAGCAGGTTTAGAACAGTGTCACCTAAATAGACCAAGACCTCACCTTTTAGAAGTCTTGCCCAGCTCTCACTTCTTTCCATATTTAAACCATCTTCAGGACTCAAGCTACTAAGAAGATTGGCTAAACTGTGCAAAATGTGAACTGATGCTCAAAATCAGAATTGATTCTGAGAGAGATGAACCTTGACTGAATTTCCCTGTAATCTCAAAGTTATCTCACTGACACGAACATTATCTGGAAAGGCCAACATTAATTCTGAGTATGATAAAAAACTAAATAATGAAAAATTAAACAAGTTGGAAAAAAATCAGTAAAATTATATTTACAAAAGTCATTTCCCAACAATATATTATCCTTATCTTTATATTTAAAATTGTACCAAACTCTGAGATATGTAGGTTCCTGAAACCTGGCTATGATTATTATTCCTTGTTATAGTGGCTATGCTTCCCTACTGCCTTGGAACTTTAGCATTGGGGGAACATCTTGCTTCCCTACATCTGGTCAGTGAAAGCCCTGGTAACACAACTTTTGTGTTCTAACCTACTAGTGAATTTTTCTATTTAGCAAAATTCAAAATCCCTAATTTGCAATCTTAAATTGTACATTTAAAAGGAAAATGACTCCTTTTCAAGATAAAATCCTCCAAAGTACTAAACAAATTTCCTGTGGCTAGACTCCTAAACATCAGCTTTTAAAATTCAGGCCATGTTACAACCATTATTGCAAGATAAACATTTGGTTAAAATAACCTTTAGTAGATATGAAATGCCACTGGCTATCTTTTTATTTTGTAATATATCCTTTGCAGGATGCTACTAATATAAAATCTTACTGCACCCATGGTCTGGACAAGAATGGTGGCCACAAGATGAGCTCTGAATAAAGACCTCATCCAAAGCTCTCCCTGAATGCAGGGATCCCATGCTCCAAACAGCCTCAGAGAAAGATGGCTGTCTCAGATACAAAATTTTCAAAGTTGCATATTTCTGAGTCTCAGAAGTATGACCTCATATGCAATGTTCCATATCTAGGAAAAAGATGAAAGCAGAATATTTGGGCATAGGGTAGAACCTTATACCTTTAGTGATAATATTCCAAAATCATTTAAGTGGCTATATTCTGAGGTAATACATTCTAAATGATGCATGTTTTCCTCTTCTCATCTGCTGTGTCTCTGACCATTGCCAATGCTTCTACTTCGTGATGCTTTTAGATGATTACTAATAACAGATAGTAATCAGCTTTTCTTGAAAATGCACTGCTAATTTCCTGTGTTACCTTAAATAGACAGCTGAATGCAACAATTACACTGACAGCATGCCTTATTCTAAGATGTGAAACAATGAGGGAAATTTTAGACCTTATTCTCTTCCAGGGAAGAAGGCAAATTTAGGGCTTACAATATAAACCTTGAGAGGTCCATTGTTTGTGAGCATAAGCCCACAAAGACACAGTTTTGGGGAAATTTGTACCACTTCTTTTCTTCTCATTTAGAAGAATCCATTTGATTACCAGATAACAGATCTCATCAAATAACCCAGCTCTGTTCCTTAAGCAGGTCTAAATTGCTGGAAAGCACCCTTGTACCTCCCCCCCACCCCCACCCGGCTCCATTAAGCTCCCCTCACACGTCCTCACCATGCTCAATATGATGCCTCTGTGACTAACGCACTCTGGTGAACTGTCCTTCCTTCCTGATTATAGGTCAAGGTCCAACAGAGGGTGGAGCACCTACCAAGTTCTCTCCCATCTGTTGGTAGGCAGTTTAGACAAGGGACAGGTTTTATTGTGAGAATCCCTCTGGATCTTCTGTCACTGGCTCTTAGGGTATACAGGGACAGGTGGAAGGCTCTAGGTGCAGTGTTCTATTCATTTAACACATATGAAAACCTAGGTTGTCAGGGCAGCGCACCATAATAAAAGGAAACTGATTTGAGTGAATACAATACTTACAAGTAAATTTAAAACAAAACCAACTTGCTACCTAACTCCATTCACTATTCCTCAAAGTCCATTCCTCAATCTCCATTTTGTCAAATTCAAGGGTCACGTCTTAGTCCTCATCTTATTCAACCTCACAACAGCATTAGTTTAAGTTTAGTTTAGTTTTGATTGGTTGGTTGTTTTTTGTGGTATAGGGAAGTGAACCTAGAGCCTGGAATGCTAGGCAAGCACTTTACTACTGAGTGACATCCCCAGCCCCTAGCATTAAATTCTTGAAGCATTTTTTTCCCACTTGGCTTTCAATATCCCACACCTTTAACAATATTTTCCCACCTCACCAGCTGCTGATTTACTGTATTTACGATTTATCTGTAAACACAGTGAGTCTTGATTTCCTTTCTCTGTCTAGTCATTCCATATGTAATCTCATTCCATAATTTTGTTTGTTTGTTTATTTATTTATTTATTTACTTACTTACTTACTGTGGTGCTGGGGATTGAACCCAGGGCCTTGTGTATGCAAGGCAAGCACTCTACTAACTGAGCTATACCTCAGCCCTCATTCCATAATTTTATATGTCACATTTATGCCTATGATTCCCAAGTTTCTCTCCCCGAACTCTGGACTGGATTCTATACCCAACTGCTTGCTTGACTTCCCTACTTAGAAGTCTACAGACACCTCAAACTTTTAGTGTCCAACACACAATTCTTCGTTTTCCCTCCCATTCTTTCCATTTCAAGAATGGCAACTTGTTTCCCCAATGCTCTGTTGCCCAAGTAAAAATAAGGTAGAAGTAATATTTGATTCTTTCTTTTCCTTCTCTATACTCAATTCAGAAGCAAGGCTTGTCTACTCTATCCCCAGAACAAATCCTGATCCATCACTTCTCTCCATTTCTATTACTACCACCCAAGTCCATTGCCATCTCCCAGGACCCCATAGCAATCTCCTCGTGCTCCTTATAATCTGTTTTCTACATAGCAGCCAGTGCCATTATCAATTGGATTATATTACTTTCCTGCCTTAATCCCTCTAGTGATTTCCCAATGTACTTAAAATAAAACCAAACTGTTTACCATGACATACTCTGCCAACAATTCATCTGATTCTCTTCAACCACACTTTCTGTCTTCCTGTTCCTTGAACATGTCCTGTTCATACTGGTCTTGGGACTACTGTATTAACTACTACTTTTCCCCTGGAGCACATGCTCCCTGAATTTTGCATATCTTGCTCTCTCATATCAGTTAGGTTCCAGCTTAGATGTCACATTCTCAGAAAGTCTTACCTTAGGAAAAGCCTTCAAGTAGCCCCTCAGTTACTCTTGTAATGTTATTTTTTTAGAGCACCTACCATCACTTGTTATTTTAATTTTGTTTCTTCCTTCCTGTATACTTACTTAGTGTCTAGAACAGTGTCAAGCAAGCATAAAAGCACTCAAAATCCTAATGACAATATATATTATACACATATGGACACACCTCAATGAGCAGTTATAAAATATATGAAAATTAGTTGATTACTGTGGCTATCAATCAGGAAGTAAGAGTGAAGTAACAGTTACAACCCTATTATATAAATATTACTTTTTAAAAAGGTTATAGAATGGGCTACTATAGTAGTATCTTGGCATAAGAGGAGGAACAGCTCTTGGGTCTAAGACCTAATTTTATCTCTGCCATTCAGTTGTGCAATTTTGTGCAGTCTACTTAATCTCTCCAATACTTATCTTTTACAAGGTAGACATGAGAAATTAGATTAAGGCAAACACACAGTAAATATTCAATTAATATTAGTGTCTCCTCTGCACAGCCAACTTTGGGACATTTAAACTTTAAGGAAGTTTAAATAGGAACAAAAGAAATCTATATTTTCTTAATGGAGTTCCTTAGTGCTATTAAGGAGTAGAGTTTAAGAACTTACATAAAAAAATGTGAAAGCTAGAGAGGAAGAGGTAAAAGAAATGTGTGTGTGGTGGAGTTTGGGGGAGGAGGGCAAGGATCTCATGAAAATCAAAGGGAGGTCAGTAGACCAGAGGAAAGGGACCAGCAGGAGGAAGGAAGGGGAGAGGAGGGAAATACTGGGAAGTGATACTGACCAAATTTTGTTGTTATATCATATGCATGTACAAATATGTAACAACAAATCCCATTATGTTCAACTATAATACATCAATAAAATAATGTAGAAAAAAAGAGAATAGCCTCAAAAAGAAAATGGAAAAATACTGAACACAATAATTCTGGTAAAATCAAGAAGATACTCATAAGTTCTGTAAAAAAAGAAGTAGAATTACATGCCCAATATGAAAAAAAAAGAAAGAACTCATAGTAAAGAATAGCACATGACAGAGAAAGGTGGACTAAACTCAACTGCCCTTGAGTTTTCCTTTTAACTTTCACCATATTGAATACTACTAAGGATTTAAAAACCTTTTTTCCAATTTAAAGACCAGGAAATGGAAACTTGCGATATTTAAATGATTTGCTTAATTTAAGAGAATTCGAGTTTAGTTTTAAGGGAGAGTACTTTTAACGTGTATTATGGAATTTTGAGGCTTCATGAAGGAAAAATTTATCAATTTTCACACAAAGTCCACTCCTGCTTTGTAATTCCCTGTTTTATTTTTCTATCACAATCAATTTAAATTATCTTATTCCATTTAGTAGGTTCTTACTGACAGAAATCTGTTTTGAATTGTGTTTCTTCAAATAAACTTAAAATGTCCTTGTCAGCAGGACCTGGGTCTCCCATTCCTTAGTGTTCAATGAATGTATGGTGTTGAGTCTTTTGGATTCATAGCATCTGTTGCTAAAGAACTAAAAGTAAAATGTCTCTGCAGAGATAGGAGAAGCCTAAAGAGAATTATTGAAGAACAATAAAAAAGGAAAAATGTGTATATGTGTAGTCTACTGGGCAAGGATGCTTTAATAAATTTTGCTTATGTGCTTGTTCAAAAACCTTAATTTCTTGCCAACGCTGCAGGATACAAAATCAACACACAAAAATCAGTAATATTTCTATATACCAATAGCAAATTACATGAAGAAGAAATCAAGAAAGCAATGCCATTTACAATAGCTATGAAAACAAAACCTAGCAACGTGTTTAGCTAACGAGGAGAAAAATCTCTACAAAGAAAACCATAAAACATTTATGAAAGAAACTGAAGAGGACACAAGAAAAGTGGCAATATACCGTGCTAACAGATTGGAAGAATCAATATTGCTAAAATGTCTGTTCTACTGCAAGAGACCTACAGATTCAATGCAATCCTTATCAAAATATCACAGAACCAACTAAAAATTTTCTAAAAATTCATATGGAACCACAAAAGCCCCCAAACAGGCAAAGTAATCTTGAGCAAAAAGACCAAAGCTGAAGGTATATATACTACCTAACTGCAAATTACACTACAAAGCTATAGCAATTAAAATAGCACAATAATGGACTAAAGCAATAGAATAGAGAGCTCAAAAGTAAACCCATGCATCTTTAGTCAACTTATCAAAAAAGGTGTTAAGAAAATGCACCAAGGAGAGGGTAGTCTCTTTGACAGATACTGCTGGAAAAAAGGGGTATCCATTCACGTGCAGAAGAATGAATCTAGACCTATTTCTTACCCTATACAATAATCAACTCAAAGTAGATAAAATAATTAAATGTTAAAGCCTGAACTATGAAACTACTAGGAGAAAATACAGGGGAAGTGCTTCAGGACACGGAAACAGGCAAGGATTTTTTGGGAAAAGATCCCAAAAGCACAGGAGACAAAAGCAAAACTAGACAAATGGGAGTACATCAAACTAAAAAGCTTCTGTGCAACAAAGGAAGCAATCCACAGAGTGAAGAGACAACCTACAGTATGGGAGAAATATGTACAAATCATACATCTGGTTAATATCCAGAAATAGGAACTCAACTCAATGGCAAAAACAAAACAAAACCTCTCCCAAAAAATTCCCTCAAAAAAAAAAAAAACTAAAAATTTAAAAAATGGATAATACACCTAAATATATATTTCTCATAAGATATACAAATGGCCAATGGGTATATGCAAAAATGCTCAATAACACTAACATCAGGGAAATGTAAATGAAAGCATACTGAGATATCACCTCACTCTAGTTAGAATGGTTATTATCAAAAAGACAAAGATGAGTATCGGTAAGAATGTGGAGAAATGAAAATCCTTAGATACTGTTGGTGGGGATGTAAATAATACATCTATTATGGAAAATAGTATAGAGGTTCCTCAAATATTAAAAATAGAGCTACCATATGATCCAGCAATCCTACTACTGAGTATATTTCCAAAGGAAATGAAATCAATGTCAAAAGGACACCCCCTGCCCATGTTTATTGCAGCACTACTCACAATAGCTTAAGAAATGGAACAAACCAAAGTGTCCATCAACTGATGAATAAAGAAAATGTGGTAAATAAACACAGTGGAATACTATTCAGTCCTAAAAGGATGAGATCCTGTCACTTTCAACAACATGGGTGGAAATGCCGACCATTATGTTTAGTGAAATAAACCAGGTACAGAAAAATGCCATATGATCTCATGTCAAATCTTAAAAAGTTGATCTCAAAGAAGCTGAGAATAAAATAGTAGATACTAGAGGCTGGAGAGAGAGGGAAAATGGAGGGATGGGGAAAGGCTGGTCAATAGGTACTAAGAATTAGAAGAAATAAATTCTGGTGTTCTACTGCACAGTATGGTGTCTGCAGTGGTAATATACTATATGTGTCCGTGTCAAAAAAGCTGAAAGGATTTTGAACGTTTTACCACAAAGAAATGAGAGATATATGAAAAGACAGATGTTTATCCTGATTTGAACATCACACAATATATACAAATTATCAAACATTACATGGTATTCAATAAATACATACAATTTTTGTGTCAAAAAATGACAAAATTGGACAGGCATGGTAGTGCATATCTATAATCCCAATGGTTCAGGAGGCTGAGGCAGGAGGATTATGAATTTAAAGAGAGACTTAGCAACTCAGTGAGACCATGTCTTGAAATAAAACATTAAAAAAGGGCTAAGGATGTGGCTCAGTGGTTAAGCTTCCCTAAGCTCAATTCCAGGTACAAAAAAAAAAAAAAAAAAAAAAAGACAAAATCAATTTTTTTTTCTGGTATTAGGGATTGAATCAGGGGCCTTAATATTATATTATATTATTATAAATAACTCTTATAAATACCACAGAATGGTTATTATTTTTTTTTAGTTGTTTGATAGACCTTTATTTTATTCATTTATTTATATGTGGTACTGAGAATCAAACCCAGTGCCTCACACTGGTACTGAGAATCAAACCCAGTGCCTCATTGAGGCAAATGCTTTACCACTGAGCCACAACTCCACCCCAGAATGGTTATTTAAAAAAATGCTGGCAAGGTCTGTGGAGAAAAAGGAGTTTGTATACTCTTGGAGGGAATGAAAATTAGTATAGTCATTATGGAGAAAAGAACAAAGATTCCTCAAAAAACTGAAAACAGATTTACCATATTATCCATCTATTCCACTTCTGGGCATATATCCAGAGGAAATGAAATCAGCATATTCATTAAATACCTAAATGCCCGAGTTTATTTTAGTACTTCTTACAAGAGCTAAGATATAAACTCAGCTTATGTGCCCATCAACAAATGAATGGATAAAAAATATGTGACATGTACATACAAGACATAAAGAATAAGGGAATACTGTCATTGCAGCAAAATGATTGAACTGGAGGACTTTAAGTGAAAAAAGAAAACAAACATAGAAAGACAAGTACCACATGTTGTCTTTCGTGTGTGGAAGAACAAAACTGTTGACCTGAAACGGATAGTGATTACTTGTGATTGGGAAAGGTGTGTGTTGGGAGAAGTGGTAGGAAAAGGGTGGATGGATTTGATCAGTGCATGCTATACACATACATGAAAATATCACACTAACCCCATTAGTATGTACAATTATTACATGTTAATAAATAAGGGGATTGCACATGAAGACTGGCAAATATTAAGAAATTTACAAAACTAATGAGAGAGAATGCATCAATGAAAAGCCTTATATACTGCTAGTGGTGTAAATTAGCAAAATCATTTTTGGAAACAATTTAAGACTGTAAAAGTGAGCAAATGCTGCAAACCACTGCCACATTTATAACTTTCTTATGCTTTTGTTCCAGAAGACAGGACCAGAATGTTCCAAGCAGCAAAGTTTGTATTAGTAAAGAACTGGAAAAAACCTATAGGAGAATGGATACACAGTGGTATATTTTCATAGTAAAATTCTGTACATCAGTGTAAATGAATGACCTACAGCTATAAGCAACATGGATAAATAAAAATAGAAGAATGTAATAAAACAAATTCTCAATGAGTACTTGGAATATAATACCATTTTTACAAAGCTTAAAAACCCACACAAATATGATAAACCTAGTTTTTAAAAAGCAGAGAAAGCAAAAATCTTTGTTACTGGTTACAGGAAGTGGAGATGACTGAGGGTTGTGATAAGGGAGGTGTATCTAAGTAGAGGCCAGTTAGTGATAATGGTAGAATTCTTGGATTAGTAGGGAGAGGTAGAATCATGAGTACTCCATTTTAATACTAATATGCTTTATAACCTAAATTCATTATTTAAGTAAATATGTATATACATACATATATTTTTCTACATGGCATATATAAAATAAATTTAAAAAGAAGAAAGATGTCTGAAATATGCCAGCTGATATTCATGACAATGGAAACAAAATCTCATCTAATACTTACTGGTCAAGGGTCTTATAATAAATATCCAGATCTTTGTTTACCAGCTCTGTTGTTCTCATAACAATCATCATTTCTCTATACTTTTCCTCAGCATCCCGAAATTGAGGTTCTCGAAGTTCTTTCTTAAAGTGAATAATTTCTTCCTCATAACCTTTCTGACGCCCCAATGCCAAACTGTGATTTCTTTTTATATTTTCTATGTTCTCTTCCAACTTCTGATGTTCACTATAAAAGGGAATTTTTTTTTGTTCACAATATGTTCAATACAGTCTAGTTTTATCTGAAATAAATAATTCTCCATAATAATTTTTATTAAAAATTTGGACTTCTCTATGAAAAAAATTCTCTTGCACAAGTATAAAAACTGTAATATTGACCAAAAAGAAGTAAAATAATCAAAATCTTATGATACTCTGGCAGATTATACAGGCTTCAATGTAAAATTGAAAATTATTGATTGAACTATTAATTTACTTAAAATTAAAATTATTAAAATTATTATTTAATTATAAATATTTATAATATAATAAGATAATAATTATAAAATTATTATTTAATTTACTTAAAATTAAAAATTATTGATTGAACTATTATTTACTTATTAAGCATCCTCTTATGACCTAGATATTGCTCTCAAATTTATAGACATCTGAGAGCTGGCCTGATTATATGTTCTGTTGACATTTCTGATGTACCCTGGTTGAAAAATGGTTTGAAAAAGAACAGATGAATTTAGTAGTCTGAATGTAAAAAGCATAAGTACTAACCACAGAAGAAACTTTTAAAACATCTGGGTCTTTAGTAGCAAAGAATAAATTATTTCATTTACAGGTTCCTTCTAAAAGCCTTCCTTTTCCAACTTGCCAGAGAAAAGTACTAATATCATACTGTTAGAGCTGAGTTTTGTGAGCTAAGGGGATGTTGGGGTCACATTCTTGGCTTTCATCATAATTGTCCTGTGACTTTTCTGGGTCTTGGTGTCCAAATCCACAAAAAATGAAGAAGCCAAAGATAATAAGCTCTTCCAGTTATGGTCTTTGATATTCAAAGAGATTTTAAATAGATAAACTAAGTACTTAACACAAGTCAACCATTTGTTTGTTACAAATTAAATTAGAATTTCACTTTTATTATATGCTTTAGAAAATCCTAAGGATTCTTTGATCCAGATTTCTGAAAAATGTACAAGGAAGAGTTGAATGAATAATGAGACCTGGATTAAACCAGCTGAGGAGGTTCAAATTTAAGTATCTGTCAAGTACAACCTTTTATACCAGCCTAGTGTCTTAGCATCAACCAGGTTTGTTCAGAATTTCTCAGTTAACTCTAATGCAGACAAGGCAGGAACCTACTGTACCAGGAAGGTAGCATCCACAGTTAAGTACTAAAAATACCAAAAGAAGGAAGAGTCTGGCTACTATATCTCACACACACACACACACACACACACACTCTCTCAAAATGTTCTAGTGAGGACAAAATTATAACTGGGACACAGGTCTCAATTGGCAAATTGCTCCAGAAATAACCCCACTGACAATATTATAGATTGTACAAGTTATGACCCAGGTTAGGATCCATAGCCATACATTCCCTTGCTCAGTACCATTATTCTGTGTAGTAGGTCAGCAGAAGTTTGGGGACTTGACATACACTGAGTGATTACTGCCCCTTCTCACAGTGCAATTATCAATTTTATGTTACTTCTTCAGTAATTCAATTTTTTAAGGCCATGAAATATAAAAACTCTGTCTACCTTCCTGTAAGTCTCCATCAATATTAGCCTGAGGCTTAAATTCTTCTAAAATAGTTATTTAATTTCTTCACATTACAATAATAAAGACCTTTATTTGAATTAAAAACTATTTAAAAAAAAACACACTTTTTCATTTGCAAAACCTGCATTTGACCCATTTCCTTCAGATGTTGTTTTCTTTCTTCTTCAACTTCTTTTAGTTCTTCATTTCTTTTTCTTAAAGTGAGGTTGTCCTGTAGCCACCTTTCTTGTATCTAAATAGAAATATTTAGTCAGTTTATGAAAATAACCAAGTTACTAAATGAGATCTATAACAGGCACATGCCAACAGGTAGTGCTAATTCTGCCTTACTTAGAATCATGTTAAATTGGACAGAGGGAGAATAAACCAGTGTGAAGTTATCTCTAGGCCTAGACTAATCTGGATGGCTCACTGACAGTTACAAGAGGGACATCCCCTATAATGCAGCTTTTACTGCCCTTTCCTGGCCGTGATGTAAAAAGTTACTTTCCTGTTTGATGGGGTGGTTCCATAACAAATGGTTTGAGCATATATCTTTGGGTACTTGTTTATTTATGAAGTATTTGGCTAAAAATGCTATTAAATATGTTCCTCTTAACACACACAAAATAGGAATTTAAAATGATCAATAAAAAAATTAGACATTCTAATATTTAGTACCTACATCCTAGTGGATCATCTTGTCCAGAAACCTTATGATGGAGCTTGCTGATCTAAAAGATAACAAGACTCCATCAATACGTACAATTTTAATGTCTTTATGGTATCAGTTAAAAATAAAACTAATTTTAAAAGAGATTATTACTACTGTTGAAGTCTCCCTATACTTTGTTTTTTCATGTCCCAAGTCTATTAGATTCTGTAAGTATATGTCAGATACAACCTCTGCTTTCAGATTTACAAAAACAATTTAAGCATTTATCATGGACTTGGAGCATTTCAAATTTCTGGATTAGGACTGTTCAACAAGTAAAATCTATGCAAATACCCCAAATCCAAAAGAGAGATCTGAAATACTTATGGTCTCAGGCATTTCAGATGAGATTCTCAATCTATATAATGGTCATATAAGGCAGTAAGAGATACTATAAAAGTAGTGTTTGTCTACAAATTTCTTCATACTTTCCTGACTACTGAAATGAATTTGTAAAAACTGCTTTTTACTATAGGGTGCTTTTTTCCTTAAAAAAGATAATCACTTAGCAATGGCAGCCAAAAAATTTTTCTCAGTAGCTTTCCTGGTGTTTATAATGAATTATATTGTCAAGAGACAAACATTAAGAAGCAATTTATAAGTTAACTCTTTGGAATAAAAAAAAAAATTACTGCTGCAACAGTGGTGATCTGGCCCACAAGAACCCACGTGGGATATTTAACCTGAATTTGGAGTCAGGACTTCTCAAACATGAAAGTTGGATACCTCTAACAATAGCTCTTGCAGCTGAGTTAAACTCAGTGCTGCAGGAAGCCAAGGAGGGAGGGTCAGCTCTTTGGTAACACCTTACTGCCAATAATGAAGGTCAGGGAAGTCAAGGCTTTCTCTCACATGTTTAATGTTCATGTCCAACCATGATCATCTGGAAATCACCTTTTAAAATGTTTTTAAAAACTGTCAAGAAAGTAAGCCTATCTTCATTTTTCCTAAAATACTATAAACACACACAATTTTGCTAATGGCAATATTATAAGCAAAGGTAGCTAGAATGACAAGGTATTAAATGTTCTCTGAGGTTGAGGCAACCACCAAGCACCATATGTAGCTACAGAGAGCTGCACAGTAGTTAGCTGCTACACCTCTTCAAGGTTCTTCCATGGGAAACTATACTATATACTTTTTCCTTATTAGGAAAAAGAGAATGTCCCAATGCCTGTTTTCATCTGATACTATGTAATACTTGAATCTGCTTTCACGACCTCATGAAAGGATTCTTGGGGTTAAAGTGCTATCACATTATAGGTGAGACTGATTTTTGGCACAAAGCGATATTTGTGGTTTATTTTCCTGAATGATCACCAGGAAAGCAGGCATGTCTTTCTTTAGGTCAGCTTCTATTATTCTTTAGTTTTGAAAGACAGTATGTAGCAGAGTAGTTAAAAATCATAGGCTTTGAAGTCAGGTACACCTAGGCTCCAATTTTGGTACTATAACTTTTAAACAGTAATTTTGGACAAATTAAATTTTCTGAGCCTCAGTTTGCTTGTAACATGTTAATGAATACTACCTATTATAATGAGCTATTGTGAAGGTTAATTAAGTTATTGTCTATAATCAGTAGAGTGTTTGGCTCAATAATTGAGAGTAAAATGCCTTCTGGGTCAAATTTATCCTCTGAATTTTAAGCTGTGAGAATTCCAATTATAGCTTATAAAATATTCGAGAAAGTGAGGAAAGAAAACCAGATACAGTGACAGTATACCAGTACTATTTTCCACTACACTAGAAATTTGACAATGTATAGTCAAGTTCTAAGCCTGTTACTACTTTTGGGTCCTTAGGCAAGCTAGATCGCCTCCAGATCCCTTCATCTGAAAAATAAGGGAAGCCAATTACTAGATTTCAAATTGTTTTATCCTTTGGACTAAATTTAGTAGGGCTTAAATAAGCATGTAAACATACCATTAGATTTCCCACTTCTTAGATAGCAACCTACTGAGGTTGTAGCTCAGAGGTAGAGCACTTGCCAAGTGTGCGTGAGGCACTGGGTTTGATCCTCAGCAGTACATAAAAATAAGTAAAATAAAGGTACAAAAAATACAGCAACATAAAAAAATAGCAACCCTGTCACCTAGCTTAGATGATACATTATGCAGATGGCTGGCTGAATTAGGTCTCTCCAAAGACAGAACTAATAGGATATATAGGTATAGATATATGAGAAGGAATTTATTAGGGCAACTGGCTTGTGTAACTGTGAAGGGTGAAGAGTCTCATGATAGGCAGTTTGCAAGCTGGAGACCCTGGGATGCCAGAAGCATGGCTCAGTGGAAGTGAAAGCCTCAGAACCAGGGAGGTCAATGGTGTGGCCAATGGTATAATTCTCAGTGGGAGGCCAAAGGTCTGAAAATCCAGGGGGCCACTGGTCTACACCTTGAGTCCTAAGGCCAGAGAACCTAGAGTTCATGTTCAAGGGCAGAAAAAGCATGTCCTAGCTCTAGAGAAAGAAAGAGGAAGTCTTTTTCCTTTCTCTTCTTTTTTTGTTCTAATCAGGTCTCCAGCTAATTGGATCATGACCATCCACTCTGAGGGCAGATCTTCCACACTTATTCCATTGACTCACAGACCAATCAACTCTAAAAACACCTTCAGACACACTGAAGAGTAACATTTTGACATTTCTCTAGGTATTTCTTTTTTTTTTTTTTTTTTGCGGTGCTGGGGATTTGAATCCAGGGCCTTATGCTTGTGAGGCAGGCACTCTACCAACTGAGCTATATCCCCAGCCCCTCTAGGTATTTCTTAATTCAGTCATATTGACCTAAAATTAACCATCACAAGTCCACCACTTTTCAACCTGGCACCCAAACATCTCCTTAAACTACACTTAATCTCCAAATAAAGACAAGATTATAGTTCTGCCTAACAAGACACAACTATCCTGCAGTCAGTTGAAAACTCACTAATCCCTTCCCCAGAAAAGCAGGTAAAGTCCCTGGGTAATGCTAATTCTTCTCCTGATATCCCATAACTTGAACAGGATGTAAACTTAATAGTATAGTCGCATATTACATAACAACATTTTGGTCAGTGATGGACCACATATATGATATGATGGTGGTCTCATAAGATTGTACTGCCTAGTGATGATGCAGCTTAGTTTGTGCAAATATGTTCTGTGATATATGTACAAAAATGAAATTGCCTAATGACCCATTTCTCAGAATTTATCCCCATCATTCAGTGATGCTTGACTATGTACACACACACACACACACACACACACGCACACAAACACACACACATTCTTAACAAAACAGGAAGAAAATGTTCATGAGATTTAGAGTTCTTGGTTCTGTGACTGGTCATGTGGTCATAGCTGGTATTCAAAACTTCCTTCTCTTATTCTTTTTACTATCCTTTATTCTTTTTGTCCACAGTAAGTACTTCATTTGGCCATGGTTCTCTACCTGATATGGTCACCAAAATCTTCACATATCTGAAAGTCTGGGCCAGTCAGTCCTGACTGGATTGGGTTGTTGCAATGTTCCATATGACCTTAATCACAGGACATGGTAATATTAAGAAATGCCCTAAAAAGATCTCCTGTGTTCTAGACATACTATTTCTTACCCTCACTATGGAACAGTAGTCCAATTTCCCCTGGGTAGTCAGGATCAATTACCACAATCAATACTGCACCTCCCTTTTTTTTTTTTTTTTTTAAGAAGACTCTTAGTTTCACCCTGTTCACTCTTTTTTAAAAAAATATTTTTTTAGTTGTCAATGAACCTTTATTTTTATTTATTTATATGTGGTGCTGAGAATCGAACCCAATGGCTCACACATGCCAGGCAAGTGCTCTATCACTGAGCCACAACCCCAGCCTCTGTAACTTCCTTCTTTATCTGTTGACTCAGAGACATAAAGAGCCCAAAGTGGCTGGGTGGCCATCTTAAGTTCCAGTTCAGTGAAATCATTGTTGTGTCTCCTGGTAGCAGCATTCCTCCCTTTGGAACTAGGACTTCTAAATCAGCAGAACATTAAGTCAGGAGAACAGGAAGGAAAAATTTTACTAGTGGGTCTCAGTGGGTGTCAGCTACTTCCATCTCTAACCCTTGATTCTTGGACCTGTGAATCCTGGCTATCAAAGAAATGGTACTATAAATTGGTCCCTTGTTAATAGCACACAACCTTCTGGAGAACTCTGCCCCAGTCCTGAAAAGTACTGTCACCTAGCTGGCACTGTAAATCCAACTTCTAAAGAGAATTTAAAGTTCTATCAAGTGAGCTGTTTCACGATGATGGGGAGCATGTTAAAAACCACTGAGCCCACTGCTGCAGTTCTTTGGTTGTGAGGTGAGTTTCTTGGTTAGAGGCAATACTGTGCAGAATACCAAGATGGTAGATAAGGAATTCTGTAAACCCGCAGATGATGATTTTGGCAGAAGCATTACTTGCAGGGAAAGCAAATCCACATTCAGAATGTCTACTTTAGTAAGGACAAAACACTCTCCCTTCCATGCTACAAGTGGTCCAATATAATCAAATTGTCAAAAGGCAGCTGGCTGACCACCACAGGGAATTTTGCCATATTAGGGGTTCAATGTTGGTTTTTAGTGTGGAAGTTCATGTTGTCAAGCTCACATATAACTTCCATCCCTGCAACCATGGCCATTTTGTTCACAGGCTGTTATGGTTTGGATATGAGGTGTCCCCCAGAAACTCACATGTGAGACAATGCAAGAAGGATTAGAGGAGAAATGATTGGGTTTTGTGAGTCTTAACCTAATCAGTGAATTAATCCCTAATGGGATTAACTGAATGGTAACTGGAGGCAGGCTGAGTATGGCTGGAGTAATGGTTAATTGGGGGTGTGGTTATGGGGTATATATTTATATCTGGAGTCTCTCTCTCCTTCCTGATGATGTGAGCTGCTTCCCTCTGCCATATGTTTCTGCCATGATGTTCAGCCTCACCTCGATCCCTGAGGAATGGAACTGACTGTCAACGGATTGAGACCTCTGAAACTGTGAGCCCTCAAACTTTTCCTCCTTTAAAACTGTTCTGATCAGATCATTTATTCACAGCAGCATAATAACAGGCCCTTTGGGTGATGTGATGACAGTGGCTGGGGGAAGAGGCTAATTAGTACGCACAGGGTGGGTGATCCTATCCACTTGATTATTAAAGTCCTCTTCTGCTGAAACCACCCTTTGGTGAGCATTTACCTGGCACACAGATATATTCACTTCTTTTGTCTGCTCAGTGAGGTCTACCCACAATACCCCCTTTTTTTTTTTTTTGTCAATACTAGGAACTGAGGGCAGTGTTTTGTGCATACTAGGCAAGCATGCTACCACTGAGCTACATCCCCAGCATCCCCAACCCCGCCCCTCAGTCCCTTTTAAAATCTGAGACAGGATCTCATTAAATTGCCCAGTCTGGCCTCAAACTTGCAATTCTCCTGCCTCAGACTTCCAAGTTGCTGGAATTACAGGAGAACATCACTGCACCCAGCCTCCTAAATTTCTTTTTCACCAACTTTCCAACCATATTCTTTTCAAGTCCCTGAACATCTGGCCAAATTATTGGCTATAGTTCATTAATCAATACAAAATGCACATGTGCTCATTTCTCCTTCCAAGCAAAGGGCATCACCAGGTACACTACCCACTGAGATTTCCCTTCACCACTATCCTTCAAGGATGCCCAAGAAGGGGCTACTTTCTGTCTCCAGAATTTGCTTATTTGGGGCATTTCATATATAGATAGATTTATACAATATATAGTCTTTTAAGACTGGCTTATTTTTCTTGCATAAAGTTTTAAAGGTTCATGTCATGGAAGACACCAATACTTCCTTTTTATGGCTGAAAAATATCCCTCTGCAGTCATATATTATGTTTATCCATTCACCAGTTGTTAGTCATGGGGGTTGCTACCACATTTTGACTATTATGAATAACTCTGCTAAGAACATTTCTTGTACCAGTTTTGTGGGAACATATGTTTTCAATTTTCTTGATGCTATGCCTAGGAGTAGAAGAACCCAGATGATTTTGATGAGTGGCTCTAGCTAAGAATCACTGCTTTCAAAACACTCTAACAGGGCACAGCTGCTATCATAGCCAGGCTGGAAGTTCCAGCCAGAGAGGACCCTCCATGAGCATAGTAGAGGGTTTAAGGGAATTAAAGGAATCCCCATTTTGGGGAGGCCCCAGGCATGTCTGGGTATGGACTGTTTAGAGACCAAGGATATTGCCCAACAAACCTGATGAACACGGCAAGATATTTGAGGGTGGGCAAAGAAGTTGTTACCTTTCCAGAGGACAAAGGAAGGAACCATTTTGCAGCTGTGGTGCAGGGCCAGCAACTGAGGAAGCTGATTCCTGGCAAATCTAAGTTTGGCCCAAAATACAGGCTCAGTAAACACATGCTGCATGACACAGAGAGTGCTTAAGTAACCAGAAGAAAACCAAACATGGAGTGAGGTTTACACAAGGGACAACTGGTTGGAGAAACCCATCTGGTTCTACCTGTCCCCCTCTAATCTGACTGCTTGCAGAACTGGGTGGGAGAGACTCATACGGCCAGGAACTTGGAAGGATGGGGCAGGAGAAACTGGAGACTAGGAAACATGGGGTCTGCAGGTGATGTAGGGGACTAAGAATTGGTTCCCCCACCACATGAATGGAACCCAGGGGAGCCCTGGAGTAAAGTCCTCCAGTGTGGAACAACAAATACTGGGCCCTGGAGGTGGGCTGACTTAAAATCACCAGACCAATTAGCATTCAGTGAAGAGCCTGGAGCCTACCTAAGCCTACATCCTGCCTCCAGGAATTCCACCTATGGAATTACCTCTCTTACTCCAGAAATCCAGAGGGTGGAGTATCACATTCCAGAAGACCCTACCTAAAACTTCTGCGAAGGGAAGCTGAGAATATTTTGAACTCCACTGAAAAGAATTCTTTAACTTTTCATCAAGAATTTTTTTCATCTTTTTCTCTGTTTAATTGTGACCTTAATTGGACATTTATACAGTTTCCCATTTCTTTCCTCATCTCTAGCATTTTTGAAGCCAGTTATTTTACATGGATTAGTTTTTTGTGAACTAGGATGTTTGAACAGTATGTTTTAGTTTTGTTTTGTATTCCTTTATTTGTATTTTTAATTTTTTAATTTAAATTTTTGCTTTATATATTTTTCTCCTGTATCCCTTGATTCTCTTTTCTTTTGCTAACAGTCAATCTCTATTGTTTCCTTTCACTTTTCCTTTAATCTTTTACTTCATCTTCTCTCCTCCTCCCTCATAATCATCACATCTTATATCACTTCTGTTCTCTCCCTGTTCACCATTTAAAAATATAAACCCTTCTGCAAACTTGCTCTCTTTATTATAGGCCTAACTGATCATATCATTTGTTTATTGTTATAATTAACATTGTAGACATCATAGCAGAAACTATTTGGTTTAATGCTGTAAATCGTTTGCACTGGTTGTTGTTATTGTCTCCCCCTAAACAGTGAGGTACTGGAAACCTTCAGGGACAGTAAGTCCACAGGGTAGAAACTCTGTTGCCTCAGATTTATACTCTTAGATGGGCAGACACACAAACAACATGAAAAAGCAAGGGAACAAATTGCCCTAAGCAAACTAAGATACTGCAACAACAAAATCCATCTGTCAGATGTCAGATAAGGAGTTTAGAATGTACATAATTAAACTGATCTGTGAAGTAAAGGATGATGTAAGAGAGTAAATACAGGTAATGAAAGGTCACTTCAAAAAAGAGAGATTCTGAAAAAACAAAACAAAACAAAACAGAAATCCTTAAAATGAAGGAAACAATAAACCAAATTAAAAATTTAATAGAAAGCATCACCAACAGACTAGACCACTTGGAAGATAGATCTCAGGCAATGAAGACAAAATATATAATCTTGAAAACAGAGTTGACCACGGAGAGAAGATGTTAAGAAACCATGAACAGAACTTCCAAGAAATATGGGATAACATGAAAAGACCAAATTTAAGATTAATCAGGATACATGAAGGCAGGGAGATAACAAATCAAAGTAATCTTCAATGAAACAGTATCAGAAAATTTCCCAAATATACGAATTAAATGGAAAATCAAATACAAGAGGCTTACAGGACCCCAAAGATGCAAAATTACAACAGACCCACATCAAGGCATATTATAATGAAAATGCCTAGCATATAGAAAAAGGACAAAATTTTAAAGGCTGCAAGAGAAAAATATCAGATTACATATAGGGGGAAACCAATTCAGATCTCAGCTCAGACCCTCAAAGCTAAGAGGTCCTGGAATAACATATACCATGCTCTGAAAGAAAATGGATGCCAAGCAAGAATCCTATTTCCAGCAAAATTAAGCTTCAGATTTGAAGATGAAATAAAAATCTTCCATAATAAACACAAATTAAAAGAATTCACAACCAGAAAGCCTGCACTTCAGAATTTCTCAACAAAATATTCCATGAACATGAAATGAAAAAAAAAAAGTGAAAAGCAGTGAAGGGAGGAACTACACTAAAGGAAGTCAATCAAAGGAGATACTAATTCAAATTAAAAACAAGAAATAAACCAAATGATCTGGAACACAAATCATATCTCAATAATAACCTGGAACATTAATGGCCTAAACTCATCAATCAAAAGACACAGACTGGAAGACTGGATTTAAAAACAAGACCCAACAATACGCTGTCTCCAAGAGACTCGCCTCATAGGCAGAGATATCCACAGACTGCAGGTGAAAGGATGGGAAAAAACATCACTCACATGGATTGTGTAAACAAGCAGGGGTTTTTAATCTTTTAAAACAAGACCAAGTTATGTAAGCTATATAATTGTAATTATAAAATTGTAATATTACCTTACTACATTTTAAGCATCTTTTTGATAGCTCCCTTCCCACTGATGTTTTTTCTTGTTTTCTTGATTAGACATGTTAATTTTTATCAACTTTTAGCTGTATTATTTCTTTACTATTTCACATATTTCTGCTAATTTTTCCTTCCTACTATCTAATTTTAAAATAATCTGATTGTTAATCTGGCTTCTTTCTGATACAAATAAATAAGTGTTCATCTGAGGGGCTGGTGTTATAGCTCAGTTGGTAGAGTTCTTGCCTCACATGCACAAGGTCCTGGGTTCAATCCCTAGCATCACAAAAAAACCCCCAAAAAAGTGGATTCTGATATTTTAAGCATTTATTATCACTTAGTTCAAAGCACTTTTTATTTACTTTTATTGTGCTTTATTCTTTGATCTGTGAGGTATTTATAAGTGTGCCATTTAATTTTGAAGTAGCTGATATGTGGGGGTGGGTTTTATATATCTTAAGGTGACTGATTTCTAAAATAATCAAATCATGCAGGAAACAGTCTGCATGATTTCAAATTTTTAAAATTTCTCAAAGCATATTTTATGACAGAATATAGTCTAGCCTTATTATGGATTTATCTTTCTAGTTTTGTTCATTTTTACTTCATGTATTTTGAAATTTTGTTATTAGGTACATACAGGATTGTTTACTTTCTTAAACAAGTTACCCTATTATGGATTAGGATTAATTTAGGATTGTTTACTTTCTTAAACAAGTTACCCTATTATGGTTATGAAATGTTTCCATTTAGCTCTGAAAATACTTTTTCTTGAAATTTATATTAATAGTTCTACTTCAGATGTCTCATGCTTATTTTCCCCTTCTGCTTTTAGTCTATTGGTATATTGATATTTAAAGTGTGACATAGAGAGTATATAGTTATTGCTTGCTTTTTACACATGTTGAATATTTATACCTTTTAATTACAATATCTAGTTCATTCATATTTAAATTAACATGCATATTGTTAAGGTATGTATGGTTATGAAGGCCAGTGGGGGGGGGAACACTGTATGTTAAGCTTCAATCACATCACTTTCTACAGAAACTCAAGAGCTAATGTTGAAACATGCTGTTTAAAATAAAAGCCCAATGAAGTTTATTTATTTTTTTTAATTTTAAAAGTATTTTATTTTCTGTTCTAGCTAAGGACTTCAATGTGGCAGAAATTTTAAAGAAACCAAGAGTAAATGCAATATCCATAGTCAAGGAAGACTCAAAATCAATAACAAAGGTTTGGAATGTAGTAACTATTTTTAAAATGTTCTTGTTTACTTTGCCAGATGATTGGAATTGACCAGTTTCACATAGGCAATACTAATTATTACATTCTCAACATTTTTTAAAATTTTAATTTATTTTGATTCATTGTATACAAATGGAGTACAACTGTTGTTTGTTTGTACACAAAGTAGAGTCACACCGTCTGTGTAATCATACATATACATACGGTAGTGATACTTGTCTCATTCTGTTATTTTTCCTTTCCCCCACCCTGTCCCCACCCTTCTTTTTCCTCTATATAATCCATCCTCCAATGAAGTTTATTGAAGATACAGATCTTAATTGTCTACACAGTATCCTACTTTCTGAGAACAGAGACTTTTTTTCTGGTCTCAGTGCAGAGAACTCATTTCTCTTAGCCTTGACACAAGGTAAAATTTTAACTAATTGTGACTTTCTCTTTTCATTGGACTACTAGGTTCTTTAGCAAGCATATTTGACTTCATGTTTTCTTGGGGGTTTTTTTGGTACTAGGAATTGAACCCAGGGACACTTAACCACTAAGCCACATCCCAGTCCCCCACCCTTCTCTGTGTGTGTGTATGTTTTATTTAGAGAGAGTGTTTTGCTGAGTTACTTAGGGTCTTGCTAAGTTGCTGAGGCTGGCTTTGAACTCACAATCCTCCTGTTTCAGCCTCGAGAGTCACTGAGATTACAGGTATGTGCCAACATGCCTAGCCAGACTTCATTTATATGTGTATGTGTGTGTGTGTGTGTGTGTGTGTACATACACACACCTCTCTCCTGGTTTCATTACCTTCTTGTCCTTATTTCTATATTGCTTTGTTTTCACCTTAATGTAGTAAGTATTTGACAATGCTCTACTGTTTTTAACTTTGTAAATTTCTGTAATAAGCAGAAGATTACAAAGCAAACTGAAGCCATCAGATTCAGTAGGCTTAGACGACCAATTTGAAAAGGGTTGGTAAATCTTAAGTTTTTGTATGTGTTTGTATATAAGTGCATACATAAAGAGAGGCAGAGAGCTGTTACTTATAAGTAGACTGTGATTTTATAGTTGACTCACATACAAACTAGCAATAATTAAGTTCTTTGTAATACACATATCATAAATATATACAAGTATCTGGCATTTATTAGGTCACCAATTTACCTTTGACTTATATTTGAAATTCCTGATGCTACAGAGAACTCAGCAGAAAGCTGATCTGGATAATCTTCAAAGAGATTTTTAACCATTTATAATCAAGTGATTAAAACAGTCAGATGGAAAATTTTGTTTAAAATATCAGTAACAGAAAAAATGCAGTTTTCAATGACATTAACTACCATGGCTGCCTAAGGCATGTTGAATATAATATCTCTAAGTGATTTTAATTACATTGATTTCCCTAATAAATAGGTGAAAAGGAAATCAACTGCAAAATGACTTAATATTGTAAATATTTCCTTTACAGATAACTTTAAAGAATACATTAAAGTCAGGTACAGTGGCCCACATCTATGATTCAGAAGGCGAGGCAGGAGGACTGCAAGTTTGAGGTCAGCCTTAGCAACTTAGACCCTCAGCAACTTAACAAGACCGTGTCACAAAATAAAAAATAAAAAAGGACTCAGAATGTAGCTCAGTGGTAAAGTACCCCTGGGGTCAATCCTCAGGACCCTGCCCCCAAAAGGAATACATTAGCCTTTAAACCCTCTTTTGTGAATTTATCCTACACAAAGATATGTTAGAATAATAAAACATAGAGAGGCACGTAGAAGAATATTCACTACTATACTGTTTAAAAAAAGTAATCAAGTTAAAGTACATACACAAAATGGGACATCTTATAATCATTAAAAAGAAAGTGATGCATATGTAAGATCAAATTCTGTGAGGTGAAAAAAGGCACAGAATAATATAAATAGTATGATCCCATCTATAAAATAAATATAAACATACAAATAAATCTAAAATTATCTATTCTTTTATCTATCTGCTGGTATACGAATAAAAATCTTCTTTAAGAACAAATACGAAATTGCAACAATAAAGACATTCAGGAGTGAACTGGGAATTAGGAGAATATTTAGTCTTATGCCTTCATGTTTAAACATTTATCAGATGGGCCTTTCATTAAAAATAAAAATGAAAAATAAAGAACAAAAATAATATGCTATTGGAACTGTATTCTGTTTGCATTTCTATTCAATGGATCTTCTGATATAATAAGACTAGAGAAAAGAATGTCTAAGTAATATGATGAGCAAAAAGACCTACCTTCTGTGTATCAATATCTTGTCTCATGATTCCCATTTCTTTATTGATCTTTTCTTTGTGTTTGTCACATTCGCTTAGTTGAGCTATTACTTTATTAAGTTCACTTTCTTTTTGCTACAAAAAAGAAACACTTTTAAGTGCATAAAATGAAAATATAACTAAATAAATAATTTTAAGTTTTAAATTACCTTCTTATAATCATCTTTTCCATCTTGAATATAATTCTCAATGTCTTTCACATAACCATAAATATTTTTAATCTTCTCTTTGATATCATTCAGCTGTGGAAAAGTATTCATTAAGTTTATTCTGGTTGGAACCAGGACACTTAACAGGACAGCACAGTGACACAATGGCTTGGAAGTTAGGAACCTTCAGTTCCAGCTTCCACAGATAAAAAAATTTTATGATCTCATATAAGTCCCTCTATTACCAATGGGAATGGATTCAACAGTCTCAATTCTTCTGTTTTATTTTTTTCTTCTATTTTAGATCAAGAAGCAAAATATTTTAAATTTTAATTCTTATTCTAACAAGAATCTCTAATATCAAAATTATCTATGGATTTAACTCAATGGTATAGCACCTGCCTAACATGTACAATGGGTTCAATCCCTAGTACTCCCTGTCTCCCAACAAATACATTTACATATAATGAATATGAAAATACTATTAATCCGATCAAGCTATTTAATTTCACATGAAATGACAGTGCTGTAAATGCTGAGTTTAATAAAGGTATTTTATAAGTAAATACATAAATGAAATCTTACTTTATCCTGTGCTATTTTGTTGCTTGTATGTTTTTTGTTGATTAATTCTTCTTTTTCCTGCTGGAACTTCTCCAGTGTTGTTTCCAAAGGATTTATCTGCTCTTTAGCATCCTAAAAAAACAAAAACCAGAAAGTCTTATAACATTTCATTATTTTATTTTAGGTGTCAGACTGAACTTTTTTTTAAAAATTTTTTTTTTTTTTTTTAGTTTTTATTTATTTATATGTGATGCTGAGGATTGAACCCAGTGCCCCACACATATCAGGCAAATGCTCTTCCACTGAGCCACAACCCCAGCCCTAAACTTCACAGTCTTAATAAATGCCCTTTTTATGTGCCAGGCTTTAAAGTCAACTCATTTGCTCTGTGAGGAAGTTACCACTATTTTCATCCCTTTTTTCAGGCACAGAGAAAAATGTGTCCAGGGTCACAATAGTAAATGATGTAGCCAAGATTCTAACCCAATCTAGCTACAGAGTTTACTCAGCCACTGACTTGATTCTTGGTTGAGGCCATATGCTCCCAATTATATTATCCTGTGGCTTCAGGCACATGTTTTCATGAGTTTCATAGGTGCCTATGTCAGTTCTGCATGTTCTAAGAACAGGAAAGGTCATTTAGTTCAAGATTCTCTAATAGATTGGACTATGATGGTAAAATCACTTTTGTCCTTAAGCTTAGTCTGCTAAGCAGTTATTGTATGGCAATAAAAGTATATTGATACTGGTGTGTCCACACCTATGGTGAAAGGAAGGGGGTTTTCAAGTAATAAACTATTTTACTAATCCATAAGTCCCCATTATTTATCCTTGTAACATCTGTACAATGTATCTGTTTGATAACCACTGTTCTCAAAAAAATGACCCTCAAGCACCTTATGATCCTGCATATCTACTCAATCTATAAAGATAGATATAATTATTTAGGATTACTTCACTGTAGGTATATTTTCTCATACTAGAAAGTGGTATAGTTTGGTGGGAAGTCAAATAATTCAACGTAAGAAGACATATCTGGAAATCAGTGCTGCCTCGTATTAGGTCCATGAACTTGGGCAACTCATGGGACATTTGTAAATCTCCATTTCTTTTTCTACAAAAAGAAGATTCAATCATCTGTCTCAATAGCATTGCTCAAACAATTAATGTTTTAATGTCAAAGTGATTTATAAATAGCAAAAATATATTGTAATGTTAGACTTGTATACATGGAAGTAATTAAGGTACATCATTATTGTAGTTTGAAAGTTGTACATGAAAAAACATTTTTTGTTTTTACTGTATGTTTTTACCAAATGATCTAGTCCCCATCCCAAGGCAAGCATGAATAAACTGAGGTTAAATGTAGCATGTGGCATCACAGTCTCTTAGAATTTGTTTCATCTATTTTATTTTACTGAATACTATCTGTATCTTTGGCCATCCTGTTTGAAGAAAAAGGATAAATAAAAAAAACATGGCCAGCAAATAAACAAAAATGTAAAGTAATACTATTTTATATTATATTCTAAGCCTCTGATAATCTGTGATCCAAAATTATTTAAGAAGTAAAGAAATAGTTATAGTAATTAGGAATAACTGGATTCAGTAATTCATTTAGTACTTACTTAATGACTATGTATAATTATGAAAACTGCTGGGTGCAATGGCACATGCCTATAATCCTAGCAACTTGGGAGGCTAAGGCAGGAGGATTGCAAGATCAAGGCCAGTCTTAGCAACTAAGCAAGGCCCTATGGAATTTATCGAGACCCTGTCTCAAAATAAAAAATAAAAGAGGCTGGGAATGTAGCTCAGTGGTTAAATGCCCCTGAGTTAAATTCTAAGACCAAAAAAGGAAAATAATAATGATAATAATAATAAGAAGAAGACGACGATGACCTCGGTTGATGTTTCAAAACTGTTCATAAATTTAGTTAGTTAAGTCCTAGATTTGATTAATCTATATTAGCTTTGGCAAATGCATTCCAGTACATGTGGCAACTCAGTGCCTGCTACACTGTATTGGTAAGGATTCTGAGACCACATCTAGAATCAAATGGAAACAATGCTCTGATGGATAAGTATCTACTATGAACCTAGCATCCACAGGTTACACAAACATCCCACACAAGAAGGAACCCTTATATATATTAACCCAACCACCACCTGACCAATAACATGAAGTTCACTGCTTAACCAAGCAGTTGGCTCTTTCTTACTATAGCCAAACTCCTCTTTCCAGAAATCTTTACTTATTTACAAATTCTACCCATTTCTATTTTCCAGAAATCTTTACTTATTTACAAATTACAACATTTTCATTTGATCCTCATAGCAACTATAGTTCTGCCCACTATACCAATAAACATGATTTCATATATCTGAATTTTAAAAACAAACATATAAGAACTGTCATACCTTTATCTCTCTACATAAAGACTGAACTTCAGTAGATAATTCTATACTCTGCTCCTCTAGTTGCTGACGACGTTGCAAGTTAGTGGATATCTGAAGTTTCTCTGATTTAAGTTCATTTGTTGTACTTTTTAAGTGTTGAATTTGTTCCTGCTGGTCCTGTATAAGTTTACGATTCAATTCAATCTTGCTGGAAACTATACGAAAACATATTGACATGGTGATTAATGAAAGGGTACACAAAATACTATTAGCATCCTTTCAGTTTTTATAGGTCTGTGGAATCCACCAAGGCTGAATTTCTGTGGGCTCCTCCGACGGCAACAGAAGTATAAAAAGAACCCCTCCAGTTCCCAAAACTGTTTGCTGTCCTCTCCTGACTACTCACAGGTAAAGCTCCCAAGGCAGACATGACTGAGAAGAGTACAGTTGTCTGATACTCTCCTACCATCCCCAAATCTGTTGTGCAAAGCAAGGGAACAAAGAAGTAATGCTTTTGAAAACAGAGAATGGATAATATATACTGTGGGCTGGAAGGAAGAAAGGTCTTTGTCCATGTAACAGGTATGAAATTCACTATAAAAGCACATGCTGGCAACGTTGAAATCTTTTATGGATGAAGAAACAGACTATATTACCTGTGTCCAATTTGTGTTGTTTTTCTTGTTTCTCCTGGTTTACTTGTTGAACAGTTCGATCCAAGTCTATTCCTTGTAGTTTAGCTGCTTGTTGTGCAATTTTTCTTTCAACATCTTTAAGTTCCATCTTAAGAACAGAACAGTTATTTCCTCTAAGGAATTTATTGTGTTATCTTTCAAAAGTTTTAAAGCAGAGCTTATCAGGATAAAAGTGAAATTAATTTTATCAATTCAAATGAGGTAGACAAAAGGGAGCTGACTAAAAATGAACAACAGAATTACGTCTTAATTTCTATAATCTATGAATAAAAAATTTAAACTCAAGAATCGCAAACTTATTCCAGGTAGCCTCAGGGCTAAACACAATATGTACCTGAAAACTAGATACCATTTTTAACACTCTCATATTTCACATTCATGTAATCAAGAAACAAGTTTTATTCTGCTTTATACTACAATAAACTTACCTGGAACCTCTCCATAATTGTAACATCTGTCAGACATACTTTGGCACTATCTTCTTCAGGTATTATTGTACCTAAAAGCGTTTCCTGTTCTTCTATGTCATTCTTTAGGCGCTGTATGTCTCTATTGACATTTTGTAGTTTGTTTCTTAATTCTGGTATTTCCTTCTCCTTCAAATCGATTATGCTTTGCCTTAACAGAAAACAATTAAAACAATCTACCTTAAGTTTTCTCATAGTTAAGACTTGGCTTATGCGTTTTTGGCAAGAGTACCATCCTAATGACTCTGTTCCTTTTCTGAGCATCATGTCAGTGACTACACGATGTCACTATGTCTTATCACTGGTGATATTACTATTATTCACTTAGCTAAGGTGCTTATCAGTCAGTTTTCTGCAAAGTTATTTTTCTCTCTGTAATTAAAAGATCTTAGGATAGACATATTGAGAATATGTAACTATCCTGCTTCTCAAACTTCTACCCACTGATTTTAGTATCCATTGTTACCAATATCAATCTTGTTTGCAATAATTATTACTATGGTTGCCTGCCAAACTGAGAGAGGTTCTACAAATTAACTGACTATACTCATTAAAAGTGTCAAGGGTAGCTCAGTGCATTGATGCAGATTTGAAATCCCAGCAGCTTAGGAGGCTGAGGCAAATGGATTACAAGTTAAAAGTCAGCCTCAGCAACTAAGTGAGCCTAAGCAGCTTAGTGAAACCCTGTCTCAAATAAGAAGAATTGGGGATGTGGCGTAATGGTTAAGTGCCCCTGGATTAAAAAAAAAAAAAAAGTGTCAAGGTCATGAAAGACAAAGAAAGACTGATGAACTACTATAGACTGCTGAAGACTGAGAAGAAATAACAACTAGATACAATGTGGGATCCTGGGTTGGATCCTGAAACAAAAAAAGAAGAGTAATAGAAAAATTGCTAAAATTCAAATATAATGTATAATTTAGTAGCATTATAGTCCTGATTTTGAAACTGTTATGGATGTGCAAATTTTTAATATCAGGAGAAGCTGGGTAAGGTGTTCATGTGAATTCTCCATACCATTTTACAATTTTTCTGTAAGTAGAAAATTATTTCAAAATTAAAAATTTGAAAAAATTACAGAGAGGAAGGAAAGAAGTCAACCACTCAGCCAAATGCTACAAAGGTTAAAGGTATAAAAACTGTCAACCCATTTTATTGTCACTAACTAATGAATTGATGACTCTAAGGCAAGTACTGGTTCCATACATATTTTTGTTAACACATCTGAAGCAATAAAACTTATATTACATCTTTTTTTAAAAATCAAGTTTATTTCAGAAAAATTCCAAATTCTTATTTAAAATTAAATTAGTACAGTAAGTTAAAGTGGTATAATAAAGTAAATGCTAATGGGAATCTTAATAAAGAAAAAGAAAACCCAGAAACTCAAGGGTTGGCTCTTACATACTATAATCATATAATAGTTAAAAGATAGTGCATACAGGGCTGGGGTTGTGGCTCAGTGGTAGAGTGCTCGCCTAGCATCTATGAGGCACTGAGTTCAATTCTCAGCACCATGTATAAATAAACAAATTCAATAAAGGTCTATCAACAACTAAAAAAGATTAAAAAAAATAGTGCATACTATGTTATGATCAAGTAATGCCAACCTGAACTGATTGTGGCAACAGACTTTTTTTAATATCACAGAAATATGAAGTATTATTTCATATTTAAGTATGAAGGTATGCAGATTATGAGTAATCAATTCCATGTTTATGTTACTTACAGAATATTGTTATCACAGACCAGGGTCTTTAGTTATATACTCAGTACCTGAAAAGTGACATAAGTAGAGAGCCTAATGATGGTCAAACATTCACAAAACTAGAGGTATCTTTGTGAAAAACTATAGGTATACATTTTTTTACATTTCCATACACACACACACACACACACACACACACACACACAAAAAAAAAAAAACCCCTTCATCAATGAGGTGCAGGTATTGGTGATGGAACTCAAGGGCATTCATTCTACACTAAGCTACAATACATACCCAGCCCTTTTAATGTTTTAAAATTTTGCGACGGGGTCTTGCTAAGTTCCCCAGGCTAGCCTTGAACTTGGGATTCTCCTGTTTCAGCTTCCTGAGTCACTGGGATTACAGCTATGTCCTACCACACCCGGCTTGGTACATTCTTTTTTGATAATAGATATAAGATGTTAAAGTAACTGTTCCAAGAAAAGCCCTGGAGAATGGGCTACTGAGATCTGTCAGGGATTCTCTGAGATTTTTTTTCAGTTTTATGACATTTTTTATTTTCACTATTTTTCTCAGGGGTAACAAGTTTTTTTTAATTATTTTTGACAAGTAATTATCACACATATTTATGAGATATATGATGTTTTCACATAGGCATACAAAGTGGAATGATTAAATCTAGCTGACATATCTATCTCCTTGCTTGCCTATATTATTTTTTATATTTATTATTTAACAAACAGAGTTTTTTTTTTCCTTTTCCCCCAGAAACTCAATTCACCTATTTTTGACAGCTTTTCCTTTCCAAAGGCATTGTACATAAAAGGGCCCACACAGGTGTGGTAATGAAGGGAGGGAAATAAACTTTGGGAGAAATGGAAAATATTAGTTGAATTTTATTTAAATGAGATTCTATAATAAATGAATCTGAGTCAGTACTAGACAAAATGATAAACAGATTTATTTTCAGCTAAAATTTCATTCACAATGGCAGCCTCAAATTAAGTGTTGGACTTTAAATGAAAGTATTTTCCGCCAGGCACGGTGGCGCACGCCTGTAATCCCAGTGACTCTGTAGGCTGAGGCAGGAGGATCACGAGTTCAAAGTCAGCCTCAGCAACTTAGCGAGGCCCTAAGCAATTCAGTGAGACCCTGTCTCTAAATAAATACAAAATAGGGCTGGGGATGTGGCTCAGTGGCCCAGTGCCCCTGAGCTCAATCCCTGGCCCCCCACCTACCCCCCCCCCAAAAAGAAAGTATTATTTTCCCCAAAGAAGATAAGCATGATTTGGTCTACTACCACCACCCTAAGCTCATCTTTTACTTTTTCTTCTGGCCTTCAGGTCAAGCATGCCTGAGATTTTTTTATTTTTTATTTTTAGGGGTGGGTACCAGGGACTGAACTCAGGGAAACTCAACCACTGAGCTACATTCCCAGCTCTATTTTGTATTTTATTTAAAGACAGGGTTTCACTGAGTTGCTTTTGTTGAGGCTGGATTTGAATTCGCAATCCTCTTGCCTCAGGCTCCTGAGCCACTGGGATTACAGGCGTGTACAACCATGGCAGAGCCTCTGAGATTTTATGCTGACTGAAATGTTTTTCCTCTGGGCAAATGTGAGCTGGCTCCCTCAGTTATCTACGGTGTCCAACTGAGTGCCATCTTCAGCAGCAGCTTCCCTCCCATCACCCTTTAGCCACTCCCTATTCCCTTATCCTACTATACTTTTCTCCATGGCACTGATCATCACCAGTATACTGCATATTTACTTATTTGTTTACTATCTGTCTTCTCCCTTCTAGCATATAAACTCCATTAGCGCAGGAACTTTGTCTACTTTGTTTACTGCTACATTACCAGTATACCAGAAGAGTATCTATTAAGTATGTTTTGGCTGAATGAACATACAGTTCTCATGATAGTGCTGGTATCAAGGGCACATCCAGTGAAAAGACAAATGGTACCTGATAAATATAACCTTTCTTATTATTTCATTACTTCACCACCAATAATAATCCTGACTTTACATGTTATTTCACCACCAATAAATAAATCTAAGTGACTATCACAAATAGACCTTGAAAATGTTGCTGACCCAAGAGATGTATGAAAGCAGTGTCCTATACTAACCAGAATTGGAAGGAAACTTATTGGTATCTAAGTCAACCCCCTCAATGGCAAAAATTAAGGCTCAGAAGGGTTAAGTAATCCCTAAGGTCATTCAGCAAAGTGAGAATTAGGAATCTGTTTCATAATGTTATTTCCCACTCTGGGAGAGAGGCCTTTCTCTCTCATAGAAACTAATCTCATTACTCTCTGGGATGGAATCCTACTAGAGGCTGGTAAACACTCTGGGAGCCATCATTAGCTTGCTCTTCTGGTTTTCATGTTTTGGTACTTTCAATAGAAATGGATTCCCCATGTCTTCATTTAGAAGCCCTGCTAACATCCTGGTCTACTTTTAGTGTTTCTTCTAGACCTTTTCTAGCTTCGGCTGCTGCTGCTGCTTTTTTCTTTTAATATTTATTTATTTATATGCAGTGCTGAGAACTGAATTCAGTGCCTCATGCATGCTAGGCAAGTGCTCTACCACTGAGTTCTACCAGCCCCAGGTTCTTCTATTAATGTGTGGTGACCAGAATGGCACAAGGTACTGCTACAGATCTAAGATTACTAGGTAGATTAAGGTCAGCCACAAATTCTTTGACTCTCCTCCCACTAAGAGGCAGAGTATCTTCTCTGATTGAATCTTGGTAGGCTCGGTGATTACTCTGACCAACAGAAAATGTCAACAGAGCCACTGTGTTGGTTTCAGGCCCAGAACTTGAGACTGTGGCTTTTACTTCCTGTCCCTTGGAATACTTGCATTTGGGATACTTCCTTTGGTAACCCAGCCACTGTGGAGGCCATGTGAAGGCATCCTGACACCTCCAGCTGAGCTCACAGCCAGCAGGCAGCATCACTGCAATCATGAATGAACTGTCTTGAATGTCCAAGGCCTGTTGAGCCTTGAGAGGACTATGGTCAATATCTTACTGCAGCCATCTGAAAGACTCCAGGTGAGAACGACTCGGCTGAGTCCAGGCACGCCACAAAAACCATGAAAAATCATTAAAAAAAAAAACAAACCATTGTTCTGAGGCTCTAAGTTTTGAGGATGGTTGTTACACAACAATAAACAAGTAGAACACTTCCTACATTTCTCCTTTACTCATCAAATAATTATCAAAGTTACAATATATGAGGAACTATGGAGAACTTACAACAATGGGTAAGACAAGCACCTTACTCTGAGAAGGGTCCTAAAACAATACCATGTTAATTTCTGCTATTAATTATATCACACAGAACAAACAACTAACTTTACATTTCCTTTATGTGCACATTCTACTATCTTCAAGCTTTATCTTCTATTTGATCTTTTATAGATATTATTTTATTCTCTTCCCTTTTCACTCTTGAACTATCTTGCTCTATCTCCTTATCACATTTTCTGTGGCCTCATGAAACTGGTGCTTATACTAGTTACCTATTGTTACATAATAAAATACCCCCAAACTTAGTAGATTAAAACAAACACACATTATTTCTCACAGCTATGAGGAACAGGAAATATGCTTCTGACACAGGTCTTTCATAAAGTGTAGTCCAGCTGTCAGCCAAGGATACAGTCGTCTCAGGGCCAAATGCTACAAAAATGTGCTTCCAAAATTTCTTGTTCAAAGGCCTGAGGTTCGTGCCACATGGCCTCTCCACAGGAATATTCACGACATGGCCACTACCTTCTTTCAGAAGGTGGGTATAGGGGCCATAATACTTTAGATAACCTAATCTTGGAAGGGACATGCCATCATTTTTGTCCCATTTTACTGATTACACAGATCAAACCTGCAACATCATGAGAGGAGATGACACATGAATACCAGGAGGCAGAGTCCAGTGGGGACCATCTTAGCAGTGGCTGCCACAACGCACATCTTAGACCTCTCCTCCTTTTACTTGAAATGCATTCTTGATTTTCCTGGACAATATACTCCCCTGGTTTTTCTGCTTCCAGATTATTTTCTCATCCTGATCCACTCAACTTCCCTAAAATACACATTTCATTAAATCCTTTAAGATGGTTCTTCATAACTTATGAAACTGTTATAACTAGGCCCGAATATAATGTAACCCTATCTTTCCAACTTATGAGAATCAATCCCTACAAATGATTTCTCAAATACCAAATAACATTTCAGTTGCAGCGCAGGTCCTACTGTTCTTCCTGTGCATACATGGTTCTGATTTCCTTCTTCCCTTTCCTCCTTTTAACTGAGTCATACAGACTTCTCTAGGCTTTATATTCTCATTCCTACCCCATTCTCAAAATTTTTCTCATTCTGTATCCACTGGCTTCTGTCTTTTTAACTTGTATATTTTTAAGCATATTATTAAACCCAGTTTTCTTTCTTAATACTGAGAGCTTATGTCTTTTTAATTAGACTATTAGATCATGGCTTACTGGGTCTCTGTGATCAGACTTGTACTCTATGTTCTGGGATATATCAGGGCAATCATTATGTATTTCCTGATTTGATTTTTTTTATAAAAAGACAATCAGCATTTATCCAGGTGTGGCAATGCATGCCTGAAATCCCATGACTCAGCTGGCTAAGGTAGGAGGATCAAAAGTTTGAAGCCAGTACCAGAAACTTAGTGAGTCCCTGTTTCAAAAAATGAAAAATAAAAAGGGCCAGGGATGTAGTAGAGTGATAGAACACCTGGTTTCAATCCCCAATACCAAACCAAACAAAATAACAACAAAAATCATCATCTAAATTTCTTGTGCAACTGTTGGTAGGATTGTAAATTAGCAGGATGAAGGTTCCTCAAAAATCTAGATATGGAACCACCACATAATCCAGCTATACCACTCCTTGGTATCTATCCTAAAGAGTTAAAGTCATCATACTATAGTGATACATGTATATCCATGTTTATAGCAGCTTAATTAACAACAAACTATGGAACCAGCCTAGATGTTCATCAACAGATGAATGAATAAAGAAAATGTGGCATATATACACAATGGAGCTTCACTTAATCATAAATAAACATGAAGTTATGTCATTTGCAGGAAAATGGATGGAACTTGGCCCATTTGTTAAGCAAAATAAGCCAAACTCAGAAGGTCAAGGGTCATTTGTTTTCTCTCAAATGTGGAAGCTAGAAAGGAAAAAGGAAAAGAAAGATGGCAGGGGTATCTCATTAAAGTCAAAGGAAGATTAGTAGAGGAAAGGGCCCAGCAGGTGAAGGAAAGAAGGGAAGGGGGAAGTGTTGGAGTGATACTGGCCAAATTATATTGTTATATTGTGTGTATGTATGAATATGTAACAAAAAATCCCATCATACGTACAACTACAATGTATCAATGAATAAAATGTGGAAAGAAAAAAAATGCAAAAATTTCTTGGGCAAATAAGGAAAACAACAACAGAAACCATCTGATTCCTCCTTTGTAAAAGGAGGAAAGACAAAAAAACAGTTTAAGATTTGGTTTTTGGAAGTATTGTTCAGGACTTTAATTCTTTTGCTAGAGAATGTGATTATCAACAAATAGTTCTAAAAGTATCAAAATGTATGCCCTCACATCATTTCTCAGGAATTACACACACACACACACACACACACACACACAAATGTAAAGAGTGCACTATTCCCTGACTGGTTTTAAAAACAAGCTTACCTTTAAACAAAATCATTGATTCTTCTATCACATAAACAACACAAGGTAAGGTATTACTGGCTCAGAATCCTGATTTTGATTTCTAATTTTTCAACACATTCTTACCAAGCACGTACCATATGCCAGGAACTGTTGCCAGGTCTTACAAGGCAGCTGCTACATGTACAGCAATGATAAATCCCTATTCTCACCTCATGGGCACAAGTCCCAGCATTTCATCACGCCGCCTTTCTTTTTTCTTTAGCTCTGACTCCGTTGACTTGAGCTTATCTGGAGCAAGCCTCAGCTTAGACTGCAAATCACTGATGACTTCTTGTAATTCAGCCTCTGTTTGAAAAACTCTCTGACAGACGGGACAACACGATTGGTTTTCATCTGTTAGCTGAGTAATGAATTGGGAGTAAACTGCGGTGGCTCCAGCCAGCATGGCTATTTTAAGAAAATAAATTTCCAGTGAGAAAAATATACTTTCTTCTACAAATGTATGATTGTTCCTCTTGCTTTACAAACACATTACACATGTACAAGTTATTTTTGAAATATACAGAAGAAAAACATTTATTGAGAGAGAGCTGTGTGCCAGGCACTGTTCTCAGGAGTTTACATTTATAATGTTATTTATTACTCTTTAATACCCTAGGTGGTAGGGAGTTGTGTCTTCATTTTATAGATGATGAATCTGAAACTCAGGAAGGTAAGTTGCCCCAAGTCAGACAGTAAACTATTGAGCCTTAACTAAAGTTCAAGCCATTTGACTTTATAACAAGGTTTTAAAACTCCCATTCTTGGGGCTGGGGTTGTGGCTCAGTGGTAGAGTGCTTGCCTAGCCACATGTGAGGCATGGGGTTCGATTCTCAGCACTACATATAAATAAAATAAAAATCCATCAACAACTAAAATTTTTTTTTAAATTTCCCATTCTTAATAGTTACCTATGAATAAAAATTAAAAAGTGTCAAAGTGCCTTTATAATATAACGTAGGGAACTTACCTCGCTGTTTTGAAGATTTTTCAATTTCCTCTTTAAGCCTATCTAAATCACTTTCAAAATCCTGGCTACCACAAATATCAAACAGCTTATCTTCATAACTGGACAACTGCTCCTCCTTTCTTCTTAGCTCATTATTTATGTGATTTTTATTTTGCTCTGCTGAAGCTAGTTCCTTGCTAAAATAAAAACAAATGTGGATTATAAACATGAGAAAAATTTTATAAGGCAGAAGACAGTCTGCCAACAAATCATTATAAAGGTTTGATATGATCAAATACTTTCCCTAAACATCTTCCTTCCTTTTATCTGTCTATCTATCCATCCATCCATCCATCCATCCTTCCCACCTACCTACCTACCTACCTACCTACCTGCCTAATTTACTTAGGTGCTAGGGACTGAACCCAGGACCTGCATGTGCTCTACACTAGCTTATACCCCTAGCCCAAATACTTTTTTTCAGCAAGCTGAAGATGCTTTGTCTACTAGAAGGAATAAAGAAAAGAAAGCAAATCCACTTCCCTTGGGTTCTTTTAAAAATATTTCTTCCCTATTCTCCTATAAAAGCCTTTCCTTTTTGTTGTTCCCAATTGCTTCTACCTTTCATTTATCAAAAATTTTGCTTACTAGTATAATTTATCTCCATCTCAATTCTTAAATCATGGCCAACTTCAAGGTTTACACATACTGTGTTTTTTCATGCAGGTTATGACATACCAGCAAGTCGACTAATCAACTTAATGCACTGTACTCAGCTAATTCTTAAAAATGAAACAGCAAAGAACATAATATATTAAATAGTATGTATAAGTATTATTTTTAGAATTTGCTTCGGATAAACGTGAGTGCACACACACTTCATCATATTACCCTGTGAGTCACAGTAAAAATGTGGAAAAAATAATTGATATAGGTGATACTTTCACCATCTTAGGCTACACTGAGTACTTCTCATCAAAGTCACCAATAATCTAAATGCCAAGTACATTCTTCATCTAACTATCTCTAAGAAGCACCAAACGCTGTCGCCCTCTCCTTGGAGGATTATCTTCCCACAGCACCCTAAATACTATTCCTGTTTGACTCCAACCCTGGATCCCTGAGCTTGTCCCTGTTTTCTTCACTTGTTCCTCTTCCTCTACACACTAAAGTTTTAAATCCTGGTATTTCCCAGAAATCTAATGTAACCCCACAAAAATCTGTGCTAAATTTTTCATTTTCTTATCCAACCACCAGATAAGATAATATCTAAGAAAAACAATCACTTTTATAATGGCTTATTTACAGAAATGAACAGAGAATTTTAGAATTCTTTTTTTCAGGTACTAGAGATTGAACTCAGCAGCACTCAACCACTGAGACACACCCCAGCCCTATTTTATATTTTATTTAGAGACAGGGTCTCGCCGAGTTGCTTAGTGCCTCACTTTTGCTGAGGCTGGCTTTAAACTCGTGATCCTCCTGTCTCAGCCTCCCAAGCTGGCTGGAATTATAGGAATGTGCCACAGTGCCTGGCAGATTTTTAGAATTTTAATCCTCTTAGTTAGATCTACAAATTTTCAAAGGGCCAGAGGCCCAAATCACTACCCGTTACTATTTTATACTTAACTTACAAAAAACAGGTCAATTAATGACATACTATCATTACATAACAATAAATTATTTTAGAACAATTAAAAATAAAAGCATGAGAAGACATTTCTATTACAATGGTAATGTTCCAAAACTTACTTCAATTTGGCAAGTCTGTCTCTGGTTTGATTAATTTCTTTTGATTTACTATGAAGCCAGTCTTCAAGCTGCTTTTTGTTGGGAAAATACCCCAACAATGAAGTTAGTTCTTCACTGTGCCTAGATTTTATTTTTCTGATTTGTTCATCTTTGTCAGCCTATAGGTCAAAATAAACAAACAAAAACTTTCAAAAATCAAGTCTGTATTTCCACTTTATATCAAGAACAAAAATAACTAGACTGACAAATAAAACTACAAAATAGCAAAAAGAAAATATAAAATTTCTTGAAGTCTTTGATTGGGGACAGCATTGCTAAGCCATAACAGAAGAGCAACAAGTCTAATGTAGAACTTAAACATTTCAGTATGTTAAAAGTTAAGAGCATACATGTTTAGTTATGTACTTCTGTATTATTAACTTTTTGTTATTAAAAATAAAACTTTTGTTGGGCTTAGTGGTGCATGCCTGTAATCCCAGTTACTCAGGAGGCCAAGGCAAGAAGGCTCACTTGAGCCTGGGAGTTTGCGGCCCATCAGGGTAACATAGCAAGAGCCTGTTTAAATAAACAAAAACAACTTTTAAGCTTACCTGTTCACTTTACAGAGTATTAAGCTCGTTTAGAGGGGTCTAAATAGAATGTCAATACCAAATCAACACTTCATAGTCTATCCATTATGAATAAGCTATTTTAAATGCCAGATAGTATAATGAGAACAGAAAAAAAAAATCATACTTTGTCCTTGGTCAGCATCTCCATCTGGGTGCGGGTTGTTGTATGATGATTTAACTGCTCCATCTCCTGGTCCAATTTACGTAACATCCTGTCTAGGTCTACTTTCTCATTTTGAAGGCTTATTACTTCTGATTTTAGGGTCTCTATGTTGCAATTTTTCTCAGCCTTGCTTAGCTCACGTTCCTAATTCAAACAAATACACAAGTTCATATGTTTTGGGTTTTTTTTTTGCGGTGCCGGGGATTGAACCCAGGACCTTGTGCTTGCGAGGCAGACACTCTACCAACTGAGCTATATCCCCAGCCCTGTTTTGGTTTTTTTTAAATACATATTTTTAGTTGTTGATGGACCTTTATTAATTTTATTTATTTATATGTGGTACTGAGAATTGAACCCAGTGCCTCACATATGCTAGGTGAGTGCTCTACCACTGAGCCACAACCCCAGCCCCAAGTTCATATATTTTGTATCAGAATTAAAATAACAAAGTATATAGGAAATTACTCCTGAGACTAACCAAAGTATTATTGTTTGCTAGTACCCAACAAGAAAAAAAACATAAGGTTATATATATCTTAGGGAAAATTTCATTAGAGTTACCTTTTTTAGGTTATAAAATTAGTAAATAAGCCTGGAAGGGTCAAACAGAAAGGGAAAATGAGAATTAGAGCAAAATTAGGAGAAGTATGTCTAAGTATTTAGATTAATGACTCTTCAGTCAACAATTAAGCCCCATGTAAATATCTGGCATGTAGAAACTATAAAGAGTGTGATATAGTCCCTGACTGCTCTTTCCTTACCCCAACAAAAGAATATTGTGATACATGCCAAACGATAAAAATATATGCTATGATGGTGAGTTAAGGAGAAAAATTGTTTAAATGATCAAAATGGGATTTCAAAAAGGATTTTCAATCTTTAGGATGATGACGTTGGTAATGAAAATGTGAAGGAAGAGGACAGGTTAGAAGAAAGGAAGATTATCTGAAAATTCTTAGAATGGCTAAGGAAGTTTTTTCATCACAGAAAAAAGTGATAACAAGGTAAAAATCTTGTAAATATTTTTAGAAGAATACTTGCTTTTTTATTTAGCTAAGTATTTTTCAACAAAGATGTTCATAACAATTACCAAGTTCTGTTGTTTGAAACATGCATTTCCATGCCTCTCTCTCAAAATTATGTTGATTTGGAAGGTTTGAAGCTTTAAGAACACAGGTATCTTTAACAAGCTTCCTAGGTGATTCTAATTTTCAACCCACTAGGTTCCAGAACCAAAGAGTTGGGTTTTCAAGATATTCAGATAACCCTTTTACATATCAGCATAGGCTGACGTTTTTATTAAAGTGCCATAATCTTAAACGAAGATTAGATAAAATGCCTCAGAATACAAGATTTTAAATGTCACACTTTGAGATTATTAGATTACTGAAATATCTTACAGCTTTTTTGAGCTCCTGGTCCAGTTCAAGAATCCTGTCCGATGATCCTTCCAACTGCTGTAATTCGTATCTCACATTTTTTAGCTCATTTTGCTTCTTACTTAGGATTTCTGATTTTAGCTCAATTATTCTTCCCAGTCCAGTCTTCTTATCTCTTATCTCATCTATCTGTTTTTGTTTCAGAGTTTCTTTTTCTGCAAAGTCATTCTAAATACATACATAAAGAATGTGCATTAATGTTTTTTCATAAAACAAAAAACTTTCCTTTTTGCAAAAGTAACATATGTACACTGAAGAAAATAAAGTGTTTTAAAAAATGTAAAAAGCATCACCCAGAAATAATAACCAGCATTAATTATGAACATTCTTCAGCAATTGGCCTTAAGAGATTTTACTTAAAAGCAAAAGAAAAAAAAATAGGTCTACATTTTATTCATATTTTATCCTAATAAATTTTTAAAAATTTGCTTCCATAAAGATGTTTTTCTACTTAATAGCAGATTCTAATTTAAACACTAATTTAAAAATATTCCAAAAGAAGGCTCATCCAAAAATTAAACAATTCAAGTAGTAAATCTGATACAAAAGAAAATAGCAAACACTATATTTCAAAATATTTACCATTAGTTGGTTGGCAGTTTCTGCTTCCCTTTCTTGTCTTTCCCTCACTAGTTTATGAAAATTTTTAATCTGTCTTTCACTGAATGGTCCACGCTCAAAGCCATCCAATTCTAGCTGTGCTGCCAAAGACTGAATTAATGAGTCTCTAGCTCGGATATGTTCTTGATGGCGATCTGCTTGTAGCTGTAGACGACCTTTAAAAAGAAAAAAAAAAAAAAATCAATAATTCTTCTCGTCAGCTGATTTTTAAAAAACTAACACAACATGAGCCAGGCACAGTGGCGCACACCTGTAATCCCAGTCGCTTGGGAGGCTGAGGCAAGATGATCACAAGTTTAAGGTCAACATGAGCAACTGAGCAAAATCCTGTCTCAAAATAAAAATAAAAAGGGCAGGGGATGTAGTTCAATGGTATAGTGCTTGCCTAGCACACATAGATTCCTCAGTATCAAAAAAAAAAAAAGTATTTATTTATTTATTTATTTATATTTCAAACCAGGGATTGAATCCAGGGATGTTAAACCACTGAGCCATATCCCCAGCCCTTTTTATATTTCATTTAGAGACAGGGTCTCACTAAGTTGCTGAGGCTGGCTTTGAACTCAAGATCCTCCTGCCTTAGCCTCCTAAATGGCTGGGATTAGAGGCATGCTGCACTGCACCTGGCTAACATAATTTTTTAAAACAACAACATAGCATGATCTTTTGTACGTACTGCCCAATTTCCTCCACTGGAATGTTTTTTGAGACTGCAGTACAGTATCAAAAACCAGGATAACGACATTGATATACATCAATCTTATTCAAATTTCCCCAGTGTGACTTACAGTCATTCTTTAGTTTTGTGTGTATTAAGTTCCATGTAATTTTATTATCTGTGTAGATTCATATATCCATTATAATAGTCAAGATACTGAACCATTTGAACACTGGAAGAATTCTCTTATTGCTAATTTATAACCATAACCACACCCATGTTCCTCTTGCCCCTACCTAGTATGCCTAACAAAGAATCATTCATTTATCCATTATTTCTTTTTTCTTTTCTGGTACCAGGGATTGAACCCAGAGGTGCTTAACCAGTGAGCCACATCCCCAGCCCTTTTTCATATTTGATTTAGAGAGAGGGTCTTGCTGAGTTGCTTTAGGGCCTCACTAAATTGCTGAGGCTGGCTTTAAATTCACAATACCCCTACCTCAGCCTTCCAAGTGTCCGCTATTTCTAATTTTGACATTTTGAAAATGTCATTATACAAGTGAAACCATACTATATATAACATTTTGAGACTGTTTGTTTTCCACTCAGTATAATTTCTTAGAGTTTCTTCATTCATGCAAAAAATGTACAATATTACATCATAGTAGTCAAAAAGACCAGGTAAACACTGTACCCTACCCTGTTCAATAAGAAGTTCTGATTTTTCTTGATTGAGAAGCCTAGATTCTTTATTTAATTTTTCCAGTTCACGCTGACAGTCCACTAATCTCCTTTCTTTCTCTCTTACTGTTCTCTGATGATTATGATATAAATCATTTAGTTGCTCATCAGTCCCTTGAAAAACCTGTGTGGAACCAAAATAAAACTTTAATATATAAATATAAGGAGGAATAATCATCCTGAGATATCAAATATAAATCATATCTTATTCAATATCTTTCATTTTAACATATACACAGAAGTAACAAACATCAAGATTTGTTATAAACAAATAAAAAATTTCAAAATGTGCATGGCAAAACTAGTACAAATGAGGTTCATTTCAATAATCCCCAAATTTTCAAGTAGAACAAAATTCTACCACCACCAACCTTTTCCATTTTCTGTTCCAGTTCACTATTATCTTTTTCCATTTGCTTCTTTCGGCTATCCAAGGCTTTAATTTCATTGTCAAGTCTCATTATTTTAGAGAGACTATGTTCAATTTCTTTTAGGCGATCCTGAAAACGAAGAAACATTTTACAGAAATAAAATTCACTCTAGGGGTTGGGGTTGTGGCTCGGTGCTGGAATACTTGTCTAGTACATGTGAGGCACTGGGTTTGATCTTCAGCACCACATAAAAATAAATAAAATAAAAGTATTGTGTCCATCTACAACTAAAAAGAAAAATTTTTTAAAGAATCAGTTTGTTAAAAAAAAAATTCCCTCTAGTTTACACTACTGATGAATGAAAATAAAACATGCAAGGGCCAGGCTCTTAGTAAAAGTGATCTCATTTGATACCAACAACAACACTGTAAAGGAAGCATAGAAAAATTGCGTGTAACAATCTGGATCCAGAAACTTCCCCTGAAAAGCTCATGTTTTTCAAGTACAATCCCCAATTCAGAGGTGGAGTTTTTAGGCATTGATGAGATTATGAGAGCTGTGACCCCATCCATGGATTAATTCATTTGATGGATTAACAATCAGAATGGATTACTGGATGGTAACTGTAGGCAGGTGGGGTGTGGCTGAAGGAAGGTCGTCACTGGGGGCATCCCCTTGAGGATTATATCTTGTCCCTGGCTTCTTGCACGCATATGCACAGGCATTCCCTTTTCCTTTCTTTCTCTATTTCCTAGTTGCCATGAGCTGAGCAGCTTTCTTCCACCATGCCCTTCTTCTGTGATATACTGCCTCACCTCAGGCCCATAGAAATGAAGATGGCCAACCAAGGACTGAGACTTCTGAATCCATTAGACTGAAATAAGTTTTTCTTTCTCTAAGTTGTTCTTACTAGGATTTTTGGTCACAGGGATGAATAGCTAACATACTGAGGATCAGAGATATTAAGTAATTTATCTGACTCTTCACAGCTATGGATAAAAGAAGAAATTAAACTCCCTTTAAAATTCCAAAGCCCGTGCCCTACCCTCAGTACTTTCCACTAAAGTCATTCATTTGTAGGGTACTGTGAGTTACAGTATAGGAAGTACCATGTTTAAGAACGTAATCCTTAAAAGGTGAATTTATTTATTACTATTATTATTTATTATTTTGTAATGCTGCAGATTGAACCCAAGGCCCCAGAGATAGTATGCAAGCACTCTACAAATGAACTATATACCCAGCTCTAATTTATCTTTTAAAGTATCAAAAGCATTGATTGGGGCAGAAACTCACAGTGAGTTAGCAGTGAATTTTTAGCCTGTAAGAAAATTTACATGGAAGACTATAATCCCAATTGTCCTCAAACACAGAGGACTCTGAGGATGGACATGGCTAGAGGGGTACGACAAATGATTTCAGTGGCCTGTTTCCAAGGCCTACTTTCAGGGGCAGTTGGTTGCTTCATCTCCTGGAATATGTATGACCTGGTTCAGAGTATTCTCTCCTTGAATGAAGCTGACGGTACTCTCTACAATACCAAAGCTGACCAACTTCAACGGACATTTTTAGAACCTAATTTTAAACTAACATTTTACACATCAGTTACCAGAACTTTAGAAATCAACTGTAAACTTTTGTAGGGATCAAAATGTACCCTCTACTTTGTCATTTATTAAAATTATGCTAATACTATAACTTGTGATCTGTATACTAATAGAAAATATATAATCACCATAGAAATGGGAACTTCATTTACTTTGTCCCCTAATTGTATCCCTAGTCACACAGCAGGTGTTTAATGTTAGCTGAATAAAAGCTTGTTACTTGAACAAAGTGATTTTACCAATAACAACAGTTATTGCTAATTGATGCCTACTATGTTCCAGACATTGTACTAGGAGCTGCTATAAATTCTAATTCTCATAAGCATAAATGCTAAGTAGGAAACTCAAAGAATTTAATTGACTTATACAAAACTACATAGTTAAGACTGGGAGATAAAACTGGGAGTCAGGGCGAGGATAATGGCCAAGACTGTAACCTATGAGTCCTGGAAAACTGAACACCTTTATGCAAAAAATGTAAATCTCAGTTCTCATAACTCATACTATATTAAAAAATTAAACCAAAATGGAGCATATAATTAAGAACTCAAAACGATTAACCTTCTAGAAGAAAACATTGAAAAAAATTGTTATGACACCAGAGGCAAACATTTATAAATCAAAAAGCACAAACCATAAAGAAATTCATATGTTGTACTTCATCAAAACTTAAAATTCCTGGGCTGAGGTTCTGGCTCAGTGGTAGAGCACTTGCCTAGCATGCATGAGGCCCTGGGTTTGATTCTCAGCACCACATAAAAATAAAATAAAGACACTGTGTCTACCTACAACTAAAACAAAATATAAAAAACAAAAACAAAACTTAAAATTCCTGCCTAAACACTAGTGAAGATTTGGGTGTGGTGCCACAGAGGCTGAGGCAGAAGGATCACAAGTTCAAAGCCAGCTTCAGCAGCTTAGTGAGGCCCTGAGCAATGTAGTGAGATCCTGTATCAAAATGAAAAAAAAAAAAAAAAAAAAAAAGGGCCGGGCTGGGGATATAGCTCAGTTGGTAGAGAGCTTGCCTTGTAAGCACAAAGCCCTGGGTTCAATCCCCAGCACCATAAATAAATAAATAAATAAATAAATAACACAAATAAGGGCTGGGGAAAAACAAAAAACAAAAAAAGAAAGAAGCCAGGTGCAGTGATGAACACCTGTAATCCCAGCAGCTCAGGAGGCTGAGACAGCAGGATTGAGAGAATTCAAAGCCAGCCTCAGCAACAGTGAGGTACTAAGCAACTCAGTGAGACTCTGTCTCTAAATAAAATACAAAACAGGGCTGGGGATGTGGCTCAGTGGTCAAGTGCCCCTAAATTCAATCCCTGGTATTCCCCCACCCCCAAAAAAACAAAAAAACAGTTAAGAAAATAAAATATTTACAAAGCATATATCTCATAAAGACCTTGCATCCAGGAGACATAAATAACTTACACAGATCAGTAATAAGACAAAAAATGTCCAAAGATTTGACTACTTTACCAAAGAAGATATGAAGATATTCAGCTGGCAAATAAGGACATGAAAAGATACTCAAAGTCAGTAATCACTGGGAAACTACAAATAAAAACCACTGAGAAAAACAATCTCTTAATGAGATACTACCACAAACCTACTATAATGGCTAAAATGAAAAAGAATGACAGTACTAAGTGCAGAGTAGGATGCAGAATAACTGCACCTTCATGTATCTGTTGGGAGATACAAAACAGAAGCCACTTTGGAAAAGAGTTTGGCAGCTTATAAGGTTAAACAACCTTATAATACAACCTGGAGAGTTAGTCAAGAGTGATCAAAACATTTATACAAAAGTTAAGAGCACTTTTATCTGTAATGGCCAAAAGCTGGAAACAATATTGTCAGATCGAATTTGGGTGGCTGCAGGGGGAGGGAGCAAGGTCACCTAGCAACACAGAGCCAGAAGTGACCAATGAGGCAGACCTGCTGACCCTGACACCCACCTTGGGTCCACCTTTTCCTGGGCAGGACCCTTGATCCCTTCCTCAGTATAAAAACCCTGAGCAGCCAAAGCCATGTGCGATTTCTTCTGGCTCTCCCACCCCGACTTTCACCCCGGGGGGGTGGGGGCGCTGGAGATTTCGCCCCGGACACAGACTCTAATAAATCTCAAATCACTACTTTTGTCTGATTCTGGTGAACCCGCCTGGCGAGCTTACTTCTTTGGCCACCTGCTGCCTCTGTGAGCTTTACAAATATAATGTCCATCAACAAACAAATGGATAAGAACAAAAAAGAAACAAAAAATTGTAATACTGCCATGCAATGGAATTACTCCTTTGTTACAGAAAGGAATGACTTTCTTACACGTGCAGCAACACAGATATATTTAAAAGCATATGCTAAGGAAAAAAGCTACACACAAAGTCTACATACTATTTAGACTGAAGTCTAAATGATTTCATTTATGTGCCACTCTGTAAAAGGCAAAACTATAATGACAGAAAACACATTAGTGGTTGCCAGGGACTGGGAACAGAGAATGGGGATTGACTAAGAGGACTTTTGAGAGAAATTTGGTGGGGTGAAGGAAATATTCTATTATCTCGACTGTGATAATGGTGATGCCACTGTATGCATTTGTCCAAACCCACAGAATTGAACACTTTATTTTTTATTTATTTTTTATTTTTTTTAATTTTTTTCAGATGTTCATAGACCTTTATTTTATTCATTCATTTATATGTGGTGCTGGGAATTGAACCCAGTGCCTCACACATGCTGGGCAAGTGCTCTGCCACTGGGCCACAATGCCAGTCCCCAGAATTGAACACTTTAAAAAGGATTTTACCGTATATAAATTACACTTCAATAAATGTGACTTAAAAAGAAAAAAAAAAATAGTATGGACATAGAAATCAAGAGGCCTGGACTCAAATCCTGGCTTCGCTTCCTCCTTCCATCATGAACAGCTGTGGCTCAGTATCTTGCCTATGGAACCTCATGGGGTCACTGTGGAGCTTACATAAAACATTTTAAAGCACTCTGGTCAGTGTCTGGTGATTAGCATTTAATGATGGGACCATTCAAACCACTGGTGAGAAAATTCTGTACTAAGAAAGCATCTTTGGAGTGGAGTCTAAAATAGAATTAGATTGATATTTAAGAACACTGAATATTAACATCTTAGCTACAGTACTCCATAAACTTCTGTGTCTCTCCATCAGTATTTTCAATACCTCCTGGTGGCACAAGAAACACCATAATCATGTAGGCTTGGATCTTTAACAACATCTTTAACTGCTTCATTCCTTAAGCCCAGTCAAGAGGTTCTGTGGACTTCTTTTATGACATCTGTATTTTAGCTTTACCTCCAGAGCACAGAACACAGGTTCTATCCCTAAGACACACAATCTAGTAGAAGGAGCTAAGACAAACACACAGAATAGAGCAGTGTTTAAAGCTTTGGTGCTAGTATGAGATGAGACAAAAGAATGGGACAGTTGGGCTATCTGGTACTGAAGAACCATGAACTTATGTGTGGAAACAAGTATCTCAAGCAATTCCCATTTAAGGGAAGAAAGGAAAACAGGCACAAGGGAGTACAGATCAGAGAACTGGATGCAGTGGGATGAGAATAAAGTAATTTATGAGAGTTCCTGAAAATTGAGGTAATCTAAAAATGGGCAAGCATACATTATGAGTTGAAATGACAGATGCTGGGAAAGTGATCTGGCCTGAATTTTATGTTGAATTCTATGAAGGGAAGAATCCTCATATGTCAGAACTAAAAATGAACTTTGCAAACCATTCTCTAAACAATCATTTATTGAACCACCTACTACATGCCAGGAATAGTTGAGGCTCTGAGGATACAGAAAAGAATAAGATTAGACCCTTGGGGACTTAGAAACAATATACAAACAAGCAAAACAACTCAACCTTTGCTACAGCCTCCGTTAGAATTCTGTCACCACTCAATAAGTATCATCAATCACCACTTAGCCCTTGACATTACTGCCTATACAAATTTTCCACTTCAACTATGTGGATTTTCTTGTGTTCAAGGACAGTTTGCATTTTACTGCCCCTATGCCTCCAATTACCTATTCATTCAACAAAGTCATACCCCAAATTTAATCCTATGAAATTCTGACTACCTCAGACAGAAATTATCTTCCTTCTTCAGAGATTAGCTTTTGTTTTTTTTCTACCTTACCATTATGCATATCTGTCACTTTTTTCACCAGGCACTCAAGAAAAAAAATGTGTGGCAATATCGTGGTAATTGCCACAGTGCCTATGCTTAGTTATCAGGACAACTCATCCTAAAATACAACATACTCAGTCACTCTTATCTATTGAACTAAGTCTTAAATCCATTTACTCTCTAGTTTGACCCCAATTCTTCTCACTCCTTTTTATATTAACTCAGGCTCACATAATCCTGTTCTGATAAGCTTGTGTAAAATGTATATACACATGAATGTTTGCATATACATATGTATTAGGTATGTGAAGAAAAAAAGTTGCTGGTAGAATACACTCCTAGGTCAAAGTTGAGAAGTAGGAAGAGTACATTCTTACTTTTCACCTATTATACTTCTATACTTTTTTCACTATGAACATATTATTTTTTATTTTTCATTTTTTGCAGTATTGGGGACTGAACCCAGGGGTACTTGACCACTGAGCTACATCCCCCTGGCACTTTTTATTTTTGAGACAGGTCTCACTAAGTTACCAAGGCTGGCCTCAAATTTTATGATTTTCCTGCCTCAGCCTCCCTGGTCACTGGGATTATAGGTATGTACCAATGCACCCAGTTATACATTATTTTGAAGAGAAAAATAATTAAACAAATCCGAACATACATAAGATGTCTTCTATTTTATTAATTTGAATTTCTTCCCATTCCTTAAGACCAAGCTCACCCTTGTTCCTCCCTAAAACCTCTGTCAGACTTTTCCATGCAGAACCATCAGGTTTTTTAAAATATTTTCTACTTTATAATTCAAAGAACTATACCACTCTTTAAGTACATTTTTAAAAACTCCAATCAAAAAATTTTAAATGATTAAAATTTTATAAAATCTACTATCTGAAACCCTAGCAAACAGCTATTTTTAAGAATGTTCTTATTGACTTAGACAAGCAAGATCTTAAGGGCAAGGTCACTCTTGTAGTCCATGAACCTGTATTCCCAAGCAAAGTCTACAAACTGGTACATAGGAAACATTTAGTGAATGCTTACTCAAAAAATGAATGGGACTTCCTATAGGCTTTTCTTGTAAACCACAGGATTTACCTGTAGTTTGAGCTACTTGGGAGGCTGAGGCAGGAGGATCCCTTGAGCCCAGAAGTTCAAGGCTAGCCTGGATAACACAGCAAAACCCAGTCTCAAATTAAAACAAAACAAAAACAAAAACAAAAACAACCCAAATTAACCCCCACCACAGGATTTAGAAAGTTATACTAATTTGCAAAAATATACAAATTATGGATCAATTTTAAATCGTGCACCATGTTAAGAATATCCATGCTGGGCATGGAGGCACATGCCGGTAATCTCAGCAGCTCAGGAGGCTGAGGCAGGAGACTCCCAAGTTCAAAGTCAGGCTCAGCAATTTAGCAAGGTCTTGAGCAACTTGGCAAGACCCTATCTCAAAATAAAAAAATATAAAAAGGGCTGGGGATGTGGCTCAGTGTCAAGTGCCCCTGGGTTCAATCCCTGGTACCAAAAAAAAAAAAAAAAAAAGAAAAAGAAAAAGAAAAAAATCCTTTAAATTATAAACATTCTTTATGAAGATTTCTCAATTAAAAAAAAATCTTAAAAACACAGAATTGTAAGATCAAGAAATTACACTATTTGGTAATTGGTGATCTACACTACTAGTTTAATTTAGTGTACTGCTATAAATTTGTTTACTTTCAAATCCAAACTCGACAATTTAAAGACTAGCCACCTAATACAGACTTAAGACATTAGCCATAATAGCACAAAGTCTCTGATAAATTTTTTAAGAAATATACATGCCATTCAAATCCATATAAAAATATTTAAGAGGAAAATGCCACCATGGTAAAAAAAAAAAAAAAAGTATTTTCTTCCTAGTATATCAGATAACTACTATTGTACATGATGATGACTATAATTGATAACAATATATTGTGTACTTGAAAATTGCTAAAAGATTTTAAGCATTCCCCCCAGAAAGTATGTGAGGTAAGGTACATGCTAATTAGTTTGACACCATTTCACAATGTATACTTACATTAAAAGATCATATTTTACATCACAAATACATACAATTTTTATCTGTCAATAAAAAAAAGAAATCAAATTACCTTCAGTGGATCAAGTTCATTCTCATAGGATTTGACAATTTCCTTTGAAGATGTTAACTGGGCTTCCTTACTAGTAATCTGATCACGAATTTCACAAGATTTTTCCTTATTTTGCTTCAGGTATTTCAGCTCTGTTTGACATTCTTTTACTTTTTGACCTTGTGTCTGACGTACCTGACGAAGAGTATCTAAGGCTTTAATGTACCTTTGAAGAGAAGAAATAAAAACAGAATTTCTGGCTAAGTAAGTATGATATATTCATACACAAGAATATTATGTAGTCTTTAAGATTACATTTACAATTAAATTAAAATTTTTTGTGCCATGTCAGGAATATCCTTCAAATTAACTTTCTCTAGAAAGATTTCTTAATTAAAAAAAAATCTTAGGAACACAGAATTGTAAGACTGAGTAATTACACTGCTATTTGATATTAGTGATCTATACTACTAGTTTAATTTAGTGTAATGCTATAAATTTGTTTACTTTCAAATCCAAACTTGGCAATTTCCAAATCCAATGTCAGTAACTTGGAAAATGGTTGACGTAAGGGTAAGTGAAAAAATTGCAATTATGCTGTCAGTCTGGTAAATAAACAGAATACAGAAAGAAAACTGAAAGGAAATAAACCTAATGGTTGCCAGTAAGTAAAAATAGTAAGTGACGACCTTTTGCTTTTTAAGTTTTTTCTTTAAGAAAAGAAGCATCCAGGGCTGGGGTTGTAGCTCAATGGTAGAGTGCTTGCCTAGTATGTGTGAGGTACTAGGTTCAATTCTCAGCACCACATAAAAATAAATAAAATAAAGGTTCCATGAACAACTGGAAAAAAAATTAGAAAAACAAAAAAAAGAAGCATCAAGCCAGGAACGGTGGTGTATGCCCATAATTCTAGCTACTGAGGAAGCTGAAGCAGAAGAATCAAAAATTTGAGGCCCACATGGGCAACTTAGTCAAACCCTGTCTCAAAACAAAAGCACAAAACAAAACAAACAAACAAAAACAGACCTGGTGATATAGCTCAGAGGTAGAATGTACCAGGGTTCAATTTCTACTATCACCAAAAAAAAAAAAAAAAAAAAAAAAAAAAAAATTCTAAGCTGGGGTGGGATGTGCCCTAGCTGCTCAGGAGGTAGAAACAGGAAAACTGGTTGAAGCCAAGAGTTTGAGCCCAGCCTGAATAACACAGTAGAACTGTCTCAAAATACAAAGGTGGGGAAAAAAAATTTGGCTCAGGAAACTCAGTGGTAGAATACATGCTTAGTGCATATGAGGTCCTGGGTTCAACCCCTAATAACATAAAAAATGGAAAGAAAAAAAAGCTCAACAACTTAAAGGCTACAAAGTACACTCAAGAGTTACAAACCTTGTTGCTGAAAAAATTTCATCAAACTTTTGCTTCAGAGCCTTTCCTTCACTTAATGGCCAATTAGAGTCTTCTTGGTGACAGAAAATGACATTATTTAGCACAGATTTGGAAACCCCAAGAGAACTTATCATTTCTCTGTCAATTTCTGCACATTTAGAGCTGAGACTGACCTTTTCACCATGCCTATAGAAGATGAAAATCAAGAATATGAGTAAAATAATCTTTGGTCATACATATTCTATTGTTTAGTCAATCCACTGTACTGTACTTCTTTCGAAAAATAGTCCCTTTACCTATCTTGCTACAACAACTTCTAATGCTAAAAAGTAGTATTCTTAAATGATTTAGCAGGTAACTGATGAAAAGATTAAGCAAAATAGGGTGGTACAGTAAAGAATTTGGTTTTTTACCTATTTGGACTTTAAGATAATTTAAAATATTTATACTTAATACATAGAGCAAAAATACTCTCTTTCATCCCAGAAATAAAAAATAAGAGACTTAAATGAATAAAACAAAACACAATGATCAATAGCAGACAGGCAAAGACAACTTATAAACACCCAAGAACATGTACTTTAGAAAATGGGTTATTCAATAATGGACTGATCAGGTAGACAGATGCAGTGTCTGTCTTTACTGCTTTTTTTTTTTTTTTTTTTTTTTTTTAAAGACATTCCAAGTTTGAAAATACTACACTGAGTATACTGAGAATGCCTTTAGGGGACGAGAATGAACACACACAAGACCACAAGTTATCACATTAGACCATGGAAAGATGATGGTAGTTTGGATTTTTTAGAATGGTCACTATAGAGATGGAAACAAATTCGGGAAACACTTAAGTTAAATCCATGGTACTTGGTAATGTACTGGATATAGAGGACAAGAAAGGTATCAAGGCTTAGGTTCTTGGCTTGTGTCACTGCATGGATAGTAGTGTCATTCACTGAGATGAAAAGTACTGCAAAAACCAGGAAGATTTTTAGGAGGGGTCAAAGAGAGCGAATCATGTGCTTGGTTTGGGCATGTTGAATCTAAGGTATCTTTGAAATAGGTAGGAAATGAGAAAGGTAATTGGATAAATGGGTCTAGAAGCAGAGATCTGATTTGTGTGTCCCCTCAAGACACAGTAATCTGAACAATGGATGTGAATGAGATTTTCTAGGAAGAAAATATAGAGCCAAAACAGAAGATAAAGGACTAAGCTCATCTGACTCTAAACTTTATTGGCTTAGGTAAATGAAGTAGAATGAGGCTATAATAAGACAGAAAGAGAGGACAGTGTTATATGATGGGGGTCTAAAGAAAGAATTTCAAGTAAGGACTGATTAACAATTGTCATTTACTGTATATGGAACAATGGTCCTTCAAGGATGTGCACATTCTAATTTCCTGAATTCAGACTTCTACACTAGGGAACTGTAAGGTAATAAATTTATGGTTCTTGAAGCCACCAAGTTTGTGGTTATGGCAGTTACAGAAAACTAATCCATGAGCTCTTACTACATAAGCATTTTATATACAGTAGCTCAATCCTAACATTTTTTCAATAATACATTCAGGGATAATGAACCCATTTTACAAATGAAAAAACAGGCTATTTGACTTACTTTGTATAGCAACAGCTTTATTTAAATTAATAAAGATGTTATTAGTGACCTTAGGTGGAGTTATTTTAATGGAAGAATGGAACTGGAGAAGGAAAGGAGATGAAGAAATGCAGACAGCAAGTATTAAATAACCGTTGAGAAAAATGGCTGTAAAGAGGAAAAGAGAAACAGATAGTGACTATAATAGGAAGAAATGCAAAGATATAAGAGAGACTCATGTATATTTAAGTCAGAGAAGTCAGGTGCACACCTGTAATCCCAGGGGCTTGGGAGGCTATGGCAGGAGGATTACAAGCTGAAAACCAGCCTCAGTAACTTACTGGGGCCCTAAGCAACTTAGCAAGCCCCTGTCTCAAAATAAAAAGAATATAAAGGGCTGAAGATGTAGTTCAGTTGGTTAAGCATCCCTGGGTTCAATCCCCAGTACCAAAAAATAAATAAGTAAATGAATAAATGAATGAATGAATGAATGAATGAATGAATAAATAAATAAATGCCAGAAAAAAAGAACCTACTTGAGAAACTGGTGGCTAGTACAGTGCCTCTAGCTAGGTGCTAGAAATAAAGACTTATTCAGTTTAATACGGAAAATAAGGGGAGGAAGGTGAGTAGTTAAGTAATTTGCTAAACAAGGAGAAAAGCTTGAATCCAGAGTAGCCAAATTCCAAAATCCATATCTATCAGAAGACGTTACTCGACTCTAACACAATAACAGCTAAAAGGGACAAATTATTACTCTTCCCTACTTGTTTGCTTCTCGTCCCTATATGTGACACTAGCGCTTTTTTAAAGATCTTTATTTGATGATTATATACTTTTGACTTTAAAAATGTTCATAAATTACTCAAGGGAATGGAACATTATCACTAAATCTTTAATGTGATCACTCTATTTAACTAATAAATAGTATCAAAAATTAAATGTTGTCAGGCCCAGTGGCACACACCTCTAATACCAGCAATTCAGGGCTGAGACAGGAAAACTGCAAGTTCAAGGCCAGCCTCCACAACTTTGTGAGGCCCTAAACAACTTAGCAAGACCCTGTCTCAAAATAAAAAATAAAAAAGACTAAAGGTGTAGCTCAGTGGTGAAGTGCCCCTGGGTTCAATTCCAGGTTAAAAGAAAAATATTTTTTTTAAATGTTGATAGTGTGGGGGGGTATGTATGTGTATAGGAATGAGAAGTATAAGGCAACACTCTACTTTCTACCCAATTTTACTATGAATTTAAAACAACTCTAAAAACAATCTGCTGAAAGAAAACCAACATGCTCCTGAAAACGAAGTAATAGAAAAAAAATTCATGGTCTTATACACCTAAAAACTAAATATGAATAACATTTAAATATAACATAAATACCTACTTTGTTCTTGTAATGACTCCTTCCAGGGTTTTAAATTCTGTCTTTTTGCTTTTCTGACTACACACCATAGATCTCTGCACAGCTATAAGTTCTCCATTGACATCACGAAACTGCAAACGAATCTGAGCTCTCACATCTGTTTCGTGAGCAACCTTTGAAGGTAAACAGAGAAAAATTATGCTACCGTAATACGCACAATCTGAAAGAAAAAGCATAAACAATCTTACTTATTCAAAATGAGGGAACAAAAAAGAATAATACATTCAAAATGTGACATTTTTACAAGCTATTCAAAATATGGGGGGAAAATACTGTAAAATTTACTAAAATGATAAAGTATTATTTACTTTCCTTACTCAACATCATTAGGAGACTGGGTATATGGACTTTTTAAATAATTTTATCTTCCTAAGTGCCAAAAACGAACGGAGCATGGTGGTGCACGCCTGTAATCCCAGCGACTTAGGAGGCTGAGGCAGGAGGATCAGGAGGTCAAAGTCAGCCTCAGCAACTTTGTGAAGTCCTAAGCAACTCGGTGAGACCTTGTCTCTAAATAAGATACAAAATAGGGCTGGGATGTGACTCAGTGGTCGAGTGCCCCTGAGTTCAATCCCCGGTTCCAAAAAAAAGTACCAAAAATGTTTTTTAATTTTAAATAATCATAAGATAACAGAAAATTGGAAAGAAAAAGTATATATACCTCCCACACCCTTGAATTATTTCAAAGTATAGTGCTGATCTAATGTCCCATCACCAATATTTCTTACAAAGCAAGAACTTTTCAACCACAAAAATGAGGAAATTGATATTGATATTTTATTACCATGCAGTTCACAGATCCCATTCCAGTTCTACCAACTGTTGTCCTTTACAACAAAAAGATCCAGTTCAGTTATACATTTGGTGTAATTCATTTGGCAGTCATGTCTCTAGTTTCTTTCAGTCTAGAACAGTTGCTCAAATTTGCCTTAGTTTTATGATTATTTTGAAAATTAACAATTATATTGTAGGATATCTTTAAAATTTGCATTTGTCTGGTTCTTCCTCATGACTGGAATCAAGTTACCCATGTTTGGCATTATATTTTAGAAGTGATGATGAGTTCCTCTGCCTTTCATTAGGTACAACATGATTTCAATTCTTCTCATTACTGGGAGCATTAACTTCAATCTCCTGATAAGGTTGCATCAGCCAGTTCTCTACCAAACTTCCTCTACTAGTCTTAGCATCTATTATTTTTACCTGAATTATTATGAGACCTATCAAACAGAAGTTTTCTAGTTCTACTATAAGAAAGATTCTACTATAAGAGTGTTAGTCTTTCCCTGTTTTTTTCTTTTCATTTTTTTTGCATAAGTGTGAGCTCATAGATTCTTTACTTGGGCTCCAATCCCCCACAGGCTACCACACTAGTTTTTGTGGATGCATTTCCAACTCAGCCCACCTAATAGTTTTTGGATTGAATTATTCAGGAATGAAGGAAAGTACCAAAAAGTTTTTAATGTGATTTTTAAATTTAAATGCATTTTTTATATCTATCAATGCTCATGCAATTTTATTCTGTGACAAATTACACTGATTGGATTTTTAATATTAAACAAATCTTGCATTCCTGAGGTAAATCCCACTTAGCCATGGTGTATTATCTTTATTTGTACTTTGCTGATTTGACTTGCAAATATTTGGTTACAGATGTTGGCATCTACATTCATGAGAGGTATGTCTGCAGCTGTCATGCAATATCTTCATCTGGTTTTGATATCAGAGTAATGCCAGCCTCATAAAACATGTTGGGAAGCATTCCCTTTGCCTTGTTTCTGAAAGTTTGTATAGAACTGACATTGTCTCTTTCTCAAATGCTTGGTAGAATTTACACCAGTGAAACCATGAGGACCTGGCATTTTTTTTTTAAGTGTAACTTTCTCAAAGTTATATTTTACTTTTTAAATTTGTTCTAATTAGTTAGACAGACACTTGAATGTATTTTGACACACTGGACACAAATGGAATACAACTTCTCATTCCTCTGGCAGTACATGGTACACATATTGAGGGCAATAATGTCCATTTCATTCCTCTGTCCTTACCACCCATATTATCCCTCCCCTCCAGCATTTTCATTTGAGAGGTTTCAAACTACAAATCAACTGCTTTAGTAGGTATATTTCTTCTTGAGGGAGTTTTAGTAGCATGTGTCTTCAACAGAATTGTCCATTTCCCTTATTACATTTTTTGACATAAAGTTGCTCACAACATTCCCCGTAAGATCTGTGTTACCTTCTCTTTTTCATTCCTAATCTTGGCAATTTGACTCCCTTTTTTATCACTTTGCTTAGAGGTTTATTAATTTTATTGATCTTTTCAAAGAATCAGCTTCTGGCATCATAGATTTTCTCTACTGTCTATGCATTCTATTTCATTGACTTTTGCCCTCATCTTTCTTATTTCCCTCCTTTTGCATATTTGAGTTTCATTAGCTTCTTTTCCAAGTTTCTTCTTTTTTTCTGGTGTGTATGTTGGGGGGAGTACCAAGGATTGACCAATGAGCCGCATCCCCAGCCCTTTTTATATTTCATTTTGAGTCAGGATCTCACTAAATTGCTGGGACTGGCTTTGAACTCACAGTCCTCCTGCCTCAGTCTTCAGAGCCTCTGGGATTACAGGCATGTGCCACTGCTCCGAGCTCAAGTTTCTTAAGATGGGCACACAAATACACTCATATTAGCTGGTAGAAACATAAAATGTGTAACCATTATGGAAAGCAATATGGAGATTCCTCAGAAAACTTGGAATGGAACCACAATTTAACCCATTAAGTCCCAAAGGACTTAAAATCAGCATACTATAATGATGTGGCTACATCAATGTTTACAGCAGCTCAATTCACAACAGCTAAGATATGGAACCAACCTAGATACCCTTCAACAGATGAACAGATAAAGAAGATGTGGTGTGTATATACATATATATATACATGTATATATACATATGTGGTGTGTATATACATATATATGTATATATATACATGTATATACATATGTGGTGTGTATATACATATATATATGTATATACATGTATATATATGTATATACACACACACTGTGGAATAGTACTCATATAGAAAAATAAAATTTTGGCATTTGCTGGTAACTGGATGGAATTGGAGACTATCATGCTAAGTGAAATAAGCCAATCCCAATAAACCTAAGGCCAAATGTTCTCTTTGATATGCAGATGCTAACACACAATAAGGAGGTAGAAGTACTTTGGATCAAACAAAAGGGAATGATAAAGGGAAGGGAAGGGGGTGGGTACAGGAAAGACAGTAGAATGAATTAGACATTACTTTCTTATATTCATATTTGAATACACAACCAGTGTAACTTAACATCATATACTATCACAAGAATGGGAAGTTATAATCCATGTATGTATAATATTTCAAAATACGTTCTGTCATGTGTAACTAAAAAGAATTAAAAAAAATTTTTTAAAGATGGGCACTAAAGTCATTGGTTTTAGACCTTTATTCTTTTCAAACATTTGATTTTATAAATTTCTCTCCAAGCATTGCACAAATTTTTATATGCTGTGCTTTCTTATTTATTCAGTGGTGCTGGGTATTGAACCCAGAGTCTTGTGCATGCGAGGCAAGCACTCTACCAACTGAGTTATATCCCCAGCCCCTTATTTATTTCTTGGTACCAGGTATTGAACCCAGGGGTGCTTAACCACTGAGCCATATCCCCAGCTCTTTTTATATTTTAATTAGAGGGAGGGTCTCACTAAATTGCTTTAAGCCTCACTCAATTGCTGAGGCTGGCTTTAAACTTGCAATTCTGCTGCCTCACCCTCCCAAGTCACTGGGATTACAGGTTTGCACCACTGTGCCCAGCTATACGATGTGTTTTTAATTCACTCAAAGTATTTTCTAATTTTCCTTGTGACTCTTTTTTTGATCAATGAATTATTTTCAAATTTTTCAAATATTGAAAATTGAGGAGATATCTTTTTACTCATTTATAGATTAAGTCTGGTGTGGTCAGAGAATACACTCTGTATTGTTATACTTCCCAAAAAGATTCTCCAGTGCCATCAAGAGAGAGTCAGCCCCACCCTAATCCCCCCTCCCTATAGCCCAACCCTAATCCTGATCCTAGCCCTATGAACGTTGGCAACGACACAATTAACACACAATTTCCTGGCACTCCGCTTTTAGGAGTAAGGGCAATTGTCGCTGGCCAGCTAAAATAAAGGCTTCTTTTGGCTTTACGTGATCGGCTTGGATGATTTTATTTTCTTTGGGTACAACAGTATGACTATAATCCTTATAAATTTACAGACACTTCAGCATTATTTTCCTTCAGCCTCAAAAATTATTACAGTGTAAGTCGGATTGTGACACAATTATCTTTTTAATTATTATTTTTGGTTGTGGAAATTGAATGCAGAGGTACTACCACTGAGTTACATCTTCAGCCCTTTAATATTTTATTTTGAGCTGGGAGTGGTGTCACATGCCTATAATCCAGAGGCTCTAGAGGCCAAGGCAGGAGGATTACAAGTTTGAGGCCAGTCTCAACAACTTAGTGAGGCTTAAAGCAGCTTAATAAGACTCTGCCTCAAAACAAAAATGGCTAGGGCCGGGCATGGTGGCTAGGGCTGGGTGTGGTGGTGCATGCCTGTAATCCCAGCACTTGGGAGGCTGAGGCAGAAGGATCGCGAGTTCAAAGCCAGCCTCAGCAACTTAGCAAGGCCCTAAGCAACTCAGTGAGATCCTGTCTCTAAATAAAATACAAAAAATAGGGCTGGGGTGTGGCTCAGTGGTGGAGTGCCCCTGGGTTCAATCCCCAGTATCACCCCCCCCCCAAAAAAAATGGCTAGGGATGTGGCTCAGTGGTGGTGTGCCCTGGGTTCATTCCCTAGTACCAAAAAAAAAAAAAAAAAAAAAAAAAATTACTTTGAGACAGTGAAGGGACAATGGGTTAACAAGGCTGCATCCATTTACTACTCCCCTGCCATTTTGCTGCTGCCATTATTCTGTCCCCTGCCCCCACCATTTTATAACCTAGATCATTAGCCTGCAAACTTCATCAGCCATTGGTCTGATTATTAGCCCACAAATTTCCACTGTTTAAGAATAGCTCCCTGCCATTGTCTCTGTGTGTCTGTGTCTGTGTCTGTGTCTGTGTCTGTCTCTCTCTCTCTCTCTCTCACCCTTGAGGGCAGACACTGCTCATCCACTTAATAAAATCTCCTGTGTGAGTTCCTGTGTCTGGAGTGGTTCCCTGGGTGTTTTCAGACAGGTCTCACTAAATTGCAGAGGTCGCCAAGACTGGCCTCAAACTTTCTATTCTCCTGTCTCAGCCTCTGAGTAGCTAGGATAACACACATGTGCCAGCACACTTGGCTGATTCTACTTAATTTTTACCATATTCCAGACATTGTGGATGTTGCATTGAGAGTTAGGATTCTGTAGACTTCTTTTCAAAAAGGTGCTGGGGTTTTGTTCTAGCAGTTAATTTATTGGCAGCTTAGCTTGAGTCTATCAAAGCTTGGTTGGACGTTCTATTATGGGAGCCTTTCTGAGGTCTCAACTGTAACACTGGAGAGTTCCATAAGGTCTTCCCACTCTGGCATGTCAGGAATCAAATGTCTTCCAGCATTGTGTGACCTCTACAATCACCACCCAGCCCATGGTGCCAGCCATCACCCCCGCTCAGTAGTTGTTCTCCGCTGGCCATCATTTAATCTCATTGTGTACATGTTTAGCTTGTATTTTCCCAAAGATTCAAAGGATACTTATGTACTTTTCCAGTGTCCCATTTCTGTACAACAACCCTACTCTAGTATCCTGCCCCATAAATTCCAGTCACCTCAGCAAACCCAAACTTCTGTTTTATTTGCTTTTACATGTCCCTGTTCTCTGTTGAATTATAATTCCATGTCTGAAAGTTTACAAAATGCCCCTAAGTAAAAAGCAAGAACAAATATAGCAATCTCATATGCTCTTCTTTCTCTTTTTTTTTTTTTTTTTTTTTTTTTTTGGAACCAGGGATTGAACTCAGGGACACTTGGCCATTGAGCCACATCCCCAGCCCTATTTTGTATTTTGTTTAGAGACAGGGCCTCACTGAGTTGCTTAGGGCCTCGCTAAATTGCTGAGGCTGACTTTGAACTCGCGATCCTCCTGACTCAGCCTCCCAAGTCGCTTGAATTACAGGCGTGCGCCACCACGCCTGGCAATGCTCCTCTTTCTTAATGAACATGATCTGTTGCACAATACCTGTAAACAGTTGTTTTAAATATTTTTTTCTATTTTCTTAGTTGTTCATCTTGAAAGTATAACTATAATACTCACTATTCTGAAAAATTAGAAATCTTAGGTTCTGCTTTTTTTAAGTTAGAAAATACTCTTCATTGTTTTAATGACTTTGATATTCATAAAATCACTCAATAAATATCTATAAAATATTTTGTAATTTTCATGTGTTATTTTTGTTTAAAATGACAAATTTCTTTTTTTACAGCATGGAAAACTGATAAATTATACAAGAGTAGAAAAGATGTGCTAAACACCATCATAAAGTGAAGTACAGGGTGCTCAGGAAGCACAAAGCAGGGGCACCTCATCTACTTAGGAGAGGACAGGGAAAGGCTATTTTAAAAGAAATGAATGTTTAAACTGTGACCTGACAGATGAGAATTAACCAGATGAAGAGATTTGAGTCACTGAGTGGCTAACATATAGCTGACCTTCAATATCACAGGGTTCAACTCTGCAGATTTAACCAACTTTCAGTAGAAAATATTTGGGAGAAAAATGCATTTGAACTGAATATGTAGACTTTTTTCTCATCATTATTTCCTAAACAACAGTGTATAACAACCATTTCCATAGCATTTTCATTGTATTAGGCATTATAAGTAATCTAGAGATGACTTAAAGTATGAGGGGATGGGTATACGTTATATCCAAATATGACATTACATATCTCTACATTTTCTATAAGAGACTGAAGCATAGGTGGAATTTTGGTATTCTGAGAGGGAAGGGATTCCTGGAACCAATCCCTATTGGATTCCAAGGGACAACTGTAATTTCAAAATGTTTGGTATAGAAAGTAGGGAAAAGTAAAGAGAAATAATGAACCCAGCAATTAAGAGCTTTCTGAAGCATGCAGTTTTGTGGACTTTAAGTGATAGAAGAAAGCACTGAAGGATTTGAACCAGGGAAATTACATGCAGTAAACATTTTAGAAGAATCATTTTCTCTTTAGGGTGAGGAGAGTGGACTGCAGTAAGTCAGGAAGACAGCATGCACAGGGGTTTTAGCATTGAGGATGAAGGTAAAGAGGAAGAGATTCCAGACAGGCTGACCAGAAGTAGCCTCTTAGGACAGAGAGGAGGTGATAGAGTTTAATAAAAAATTATGAAAGAGCTGGGGTTTGTGGCTCAATGGTAGAGTGCTTGCCTAGCGTGTGTGAGGCACTGGGTTCAAGTCTCAGCACTACATATAAATAAATAAAATAAAGGTCCATTGACAACTAAAAATTTCTTTTGAAAAAACCCCCAAAGCTATGAAAGCCTTGGAGCACTTGATTTTGTCATTCCATCCCAAAGAGATTAATTCTAAGGGTTTAATCTCTAGAAGTTCAACTAAGGAGCTATGCATCTAAGCAACAGAAAATTAATTTGTTTATAATGTCCTGACTAGCAGGCCAAATACAAGTATTCATTTTCCATGGCATCTACCTTTCTAGAAAGGTAAATCTATCTGGCAAATATCAAATTAGTAAATGGAAGTCAAGCAAAGAGTATCTTTCTATCAAAATATTGTTGTTGATGGTCTTACTAAGAAAGAGTCACTTTGAAAGTTATTTAGATTGTGTTAATCTATTAAGGCCAAGAAATGTGTATTATACTTGAGGACAATTTCTATCCAAAAGAATAAAATAAAAAATAAGCCCTTCCCTTTCCAAACAATATATACCTAAAACTATTAAATAGGACAAAAGAAGGTACATGGTCATGCTGGCTGGAAGTGGGAGGGGGACACAGGAGCTCAGCCTGGAGTGGAATAAATGAACTTTACAGGCTAAGAAGGGTATTCACATGAGGAGAGACCTTGGCACAGGGTTTCAGGAGTCTAAGTGTATCACAGTTCAAGCAGGATGAAAAAGACATTCATGAGCAGAATGATACAGCTCAGGAGAGGAATATCCACACTGGGGGAAGGAAAGATATGGGGATTCAGAGTCTGACAATACCGCAAAGGGGGTCCCCACAAAGGGGAAGACTGCTGCGGGATCTAGATTAGAGAAGAGAGATCATCTCTGCAAGACGTTAGCTAGTACAAAGTATGAAATTGAGAAAGGTGAGGAAGGTGTCCATGGGAGGGGAATGAGGAGTTCAATCAGCACAGAATAGGAAGATAGAGCCCAAGCAGAATGGGACAGCATCACATGAAGGAGCCAACTGAGGAGTCAAGAGCCCAAACAAGGTGAAGAAGGGTCAAATACAGGAGCGCAGTCTTCCCACACTGGGTGTTGGAGCCCTGGTGCTGTGATGGCAGATTCCTTATATATAGGGGGATTGATCAAATGAGTAAATGTTCAGAATGTAGTCAATTTTTAAAAAAATATTTTTAGATGTTGACAGACCTTTATTTTATTTATTTATATGTGGTGCTGAGAATCGAACCCAGTGCCTCACACATACTATGCAAGTGCTCTACCACTGAGCCACAACCCCAGTTCCTGTAGTCAGTGTCTTACCACTTTCTTCACTGTACTTAGCAAATGCCCAACCTTGGTTAAATTCAATTCTCCAACCTAATGCTTGCCACTGAATAATTGAACAAGAGTGAAAAAATCTCTTTATATTTACATATATAAACTTCAAGTGACTCCTGACACTGTCATGCAGCCCTATAGCACTATCTAGTCAATTTATTTTATGAGGTAAAAACTATTTCACGCATTTTTTGAGCCTAAATCAACACCTTTTCCCATTCAAGGCCAAAAGCTTCACTTCTTTTTTCCATTCAGACTACAGAAGCAACCAAAAGAAAATTTACTATTCTTTCACTGCTTACTTTACCAATTATATATTCTGTTACATTAGATAATCAGTGCACCTCCTGATAAACCCTTCCAGCTGGGCAATGAATCCTATCTCTTCTTGCTTACTCAAGGATTCTGCTCTGCAAATATCCCCTCTCTTGCATCAATTTTTCCCTTTATCCACAGTCATTCTCATTAGTCTACAAATGTTCCAGCATATTCCACTTTTAAAAACATAGTAAAATAAGAATAACCAGAACTCCTCTTTATCCTGCACACTTCTTTAGCTACGGCCCTGTTTCTGAGTTAGTTTTCACAAAACTCATAAAATTATTCTAAATTTCACTTCCTTGCTCCTCCTTTCTCTGAAACCAGTTTTATCAAAAGCAGCAATGGATTCCACATATCCAAACATTCCTCTTAAGTACTGGCATAGTTAGAGCTGATAGCTCCCTCCTTGTAACACTTTATTTGCTTGACTTTCAAGACTTCATTCTCCCAATTTTCCTCTTATTAGTTGTACTGGAGTATCCTCTGCTGGCTCCTCCTTTTTGTGATTTCTAAATGCATTAGCTCTAATACTTTTGGATCTCTTTTATTCATCCCTGATTTGATTTAATCAACCTTTAAAAATTAACACATACAACTAAGTGGATATATCAATGTTTCCTAATTTTTTCTCTAGCCTAACCTCTCCCTTGGATAAACTTCTATTTGCCAAATGGACAGCTACTCTGGATATCTAACGGGCATCCCAAATTTACATGTTTAAAGTAGACCCACCCGAATCTCTTCTTCTAGAGTTTTCCTATTACAATAAATGGCCAAACTTTTTTATCTACCTGTTCAAGCAAAAAAACTTGAAGTCATGCTTGGTGCTTTTACTTCTCTCACACACCATTATCCAAACTATTAGCTCATCTGTTGTTTCTACCTTCAAAATATCCCAAATCCAAGCATTTCTCCCCACTTCTACCACTACCTTAATCAGGTCACCAATATTTCTCATCTAGATTATCACAAACCCCTAAATTAGTCTGTTCTCCTACCTTTGCAAGCTACAGATAGCAGATGGTCTTCTCTCAGCAGCCAAACTGGTCATTTATTTTATTATTTTTTGGTATCAGGGATTGAATTTAAGGGCACTTAACAACTAAGCCACATCTCCAGCCCTTTTTATTTTGAGACAGACTTGCTCAGTTGCTGAGGCTGGCTTTAAACCTGCAATCCTCCTGCCTCAGTCTCCCAAACTGCTGGAATTGCAGGTGTGGGTCACTGCATCTGGCTTAGAATCTTGTTTTTAAGAAAACCTGGTCACTTTTAAACATAAATAAGACCATATTCTTTCCCTGTTCAAAATTTTCCAATAGATTTCTACTTAAGTAAGAACAGAGTTCACAGTTGTGGATATACCTCAGTAGGTAGAGTGTTTGCCTTACATGCACAAGGCCCTGGGTTCAATCCCCAGTACAACTGGAAAACAAACAGAATTCAAGGTCCCACAGAATTTATCCTTTCTATTATTGTGACTGAATTTTCTACCATTTTCCCCCTCACTTTGCTCTTCTTGGTAAGACCACCAAACACATTCAAACCTCAGGGATTTGGCACTTAAATATTAAGACTGAATGGTATTTCCCCCCAGATGCTTAACAATTCACTCCTCTTGAATGAATATTTAAAAGATAAGTGCTTACTATTATCTTGTGAAAAGGAGAGAACTTCAAGAATTAGAGCAGGAAAAAAACTTATAAGACTAGTATATAACAGTTCAAGGGGAAGATGATGGTGGCTTGTACCAGGAAAGTAGTAGGAGCAATGGAAGGAAGAGGACAAATTCTGGGCATAATTAAAAAGGGTAGCTAAGAATTGCTGATGAATTGGAAACCAGGTGAGATGCAACAGTCAATCAAGGACAGCCCACAGTTTGTCATGAGCAAATGTGTGGATGATGATGTAATTTACTAAATTGGTGTACTGAGGTAGTAGCGGACTTGACAATGTAGGAGGGATGGGGAAACAAGGAATCTATTTTGAACATACTAATTTTTAGATGCCTAGTAAATATCCAAACAGCATATATACCTAGAGCTTAAGAAAGAAATCAGGGTTAAATATGTAAATTTGGGAGTCATTAGTACTTAAATTCATGAGACTGAATGAAATCACCCAAGAGAGAAGACAGAAAAAAGGCTGAGTTTTGGCACAAAAACAGCATTGAGAAATCAAACAAAGGTAGATTCAGCAAAGACTAAGAAACGGCAAGCAAAAAAAGGAGATAATCATAAGATTATGACATCATAGAAAGCAAAAGGGAATTATTTTTTAAAGAATAACTGAATCAAATCTACTGAGAAGTTAATGAGAATTTGAAACTGACCCCTCTATCTGGCAACACAGATTTCTGGTGACCTTACAAGGCAATTTTAGTGAAAGAAAAAAGAAGAAAAAATCTGAATGGAGTAGACTGAGGGGAAAATGGGAGGCAATGAAGTGAAGACAATGTGTACATACAACTCTTGTGAATTCTGCTACAAACTGGAAGATAGTAAAGATAATAGCTAGAGGATGTTTTGGACTACAGGGAGAACTTTTTATCTAAACATTAGAGCAGCCAGAGTGTGTTTATATGCTGATTTGAATGATCCTATAAAGGAGAAACTGCTAATACAGACAGAAAAGGAACTAAAGAGCAAAATCCTTTAGTTGATAAGAGGGATGGATGGACTCCAGGCTCCAAAAGGAGTTGGTTCATATTTAGATAAAGCGATAAGCAATTTACCCTCAATACAGGAGAAGAGGAAACTGTGTAAGTATGTGTATATGGTGGTTTCATATATTCCATGATTGGAAAATGAGAGAATTTATCTGATTCCTCCTATTTCTCAATAAAATACAAGGCAAGATCATTAATTGAGGAAAGTACATTATGGATTTAAGGAGATAGGTGAGAACAGTTATTTCAGAAAAATAGTTACTTGTTCAGTAAAGGTACCAAAAGTAGTATAATTTTAAGATGAAAATTCATAAATACTTTTAGAATTATAATTATCTTTAGTTACACAGAGGTGGACACAACTTAAAATGACCAGTAGGGGGTCAGTTAAACTACAGGATATTAATGGAATATTACTTTGGTAGCTTAAAACAATTAAAAAGAAACGTGTATATACATTAATAGATTCACAGTATGTCACTAAATAAAATAAAATAAAATAAAATTCTACTGATGTGTTTAAAGTTAAATGTATAAGTGTATTTATAACCACATGGGCATGGTTTTATAAAGATGGAAAAAGGCCTGAAAGAAAAGACAATGAACTCTTAACTTAGTGGGACTTAGGGCAGGGACCAGTGAGAGAAGCACATGACCCTAACTGAACATATATATATATACATTTTTGTTTCATATATAGGCCAAATCCTATGTCCTTTTCACACACTAATAGTATAAACACCAAAATTCAAATAAGGATTCATACAGAAAGATGTTTATCTTGGTATATTTTAATGAAAAAACTAAAAGCAATCTAAATGTTAAAATTATACAACTACTAAAAATGCTATAAAACAAAGACTGAAAAGAAGCAATCATGTAACATAAGCCCATATTATGAATTTATTATAGTGTTTTAATGACAGGACTTTTATGATAATGTGTAGTGGGGAAAAAAAGTAAAAAAGTTGAATATGAAATTAGATACACTATGACCACAGATATGCAAAACAATATGTAAAGTAGGAGAAAAATACCTGAAAATATCAAGAATGGTTATCACTGGGTACTAAGACTGTGTGTATAGGTGACTTTCATTTCTATATTTTACCCACTGACAATTTTTCTACAATAAGCTATTATCACTTATAATTACAAGAATTTATTTGAAAGATAAAAAATTTTACTAGCATCATACCTTGGGATCATGAACAAATGTATTTCCTTTGGTTCCAGGAGGGAAATCTCCGGTACAAATATATTTTAGACATTCAATAATGGTCTAAAGAAATGGAAAATTATACTAGTTATACGAGAACTGCTTAAGTTTACCATAAATATTAATTCATTACTAAAATATTTATCATGGAGACTATAAGAATATGATCAGAAAAAATTTGATAATATACACTCAAGATATGATTGATTATAATTGCTGTAAGTTCATAAAGCTATATAATTTAAAAGGTATCCTAAAATAATTTGTAATTTAGAAAAAAATAATTCTCTATTTCCAATTAAAACCTTTTTATAACAACTGCTAACAATTACAGAGCTTCCTATATGCCAAGTAGTGATTTCTCCCATTAACCCTCGGCTGTAGAGACTATTTTTACTCCATTTTATGAATCAAGACCTAAAACTAGACCTAACAGTGAAGTTAGGTCATTTGCCAGCAGTCACACAGGTAATAAATGATGAAGCAAAAAAATCTGTATTCTGGAGGCAAGTACTCAAAAACACTTTGTCTTCCCTCCAGTAGTGCACTTAGTACAATGCTGAGAATATAACAGGCATTCAATAAATAACACTTTTACATAAAAAAAGAGACAGTCTAGCGTTCACCTCTCAACCTTTCCTTTCTACATGCTTTTCACAAATTCTTCCCTTAGACTTTGCTCAGGTGCTACCTGATAATAATGTCTTGCTTTTTCTCAAGCTATTCTTTCCGGATCAGAACACCTCTTGGCTACGCTTTTCAATCAAATTTCTAATATTACCTGCTCTTTTCACAATAGCAGTAATCAAGATTTGTTCCAACTTTATTTTGATTGGGTAAAGTCAAAAAATTCTAAGTAACAACAAAACACAGTTCTCCAATTTTAACTAAAGCCTCACTGAAATGAGTTTCAGTGAGGAAATGTTTTAAAATGAAACAGTTTCATTTTAAAGTCACTTTGTTTTCCATTTATTGGGCTTAACAGTGGGTGTCTTTACCAAGTCTTGCATATTTATTATATTTCAGAACTTTTTAAGGAATTCCTGTATGGGCCAACTACTGGGAAATGAATAGTATGCTTCAAAAGCCAGGAGGCAGGGGTAGAGAACATCAGCACGCGCCCAAGGGCTTCCTGTAGGACCCGGAGCTATTTCAGGTCTCTGGGATTCTCAACCAAACCCATCCACAGCGCTGTCCCGGGCACCCAAACTGCCTGAGACTGGGGTCACTCTTAAAGGCCACACCAGGCCACGCCCCGAGACGTTTCCTAGGCCTCCAGAAGCTGAGTAGTAGGAACGCCTCTCCTTTCCCTGATCAGAGTTCTGAACTCCCCAGGCTTTTTATTTTCTGGATTCGTAAGACGGGGCGAGTTAACTGAAGGCGGCTATTCAGGACTTACCGTCTTCCCCGCCCCATTGGGTCCAACCAAAATTGTGAGGGGGCTGAAGAAAGTGATAATTTGCTTATCTTTGTCCTCTATTCCAAAACTCCGCACGCCCAAAATGCTCATCTTTTCAATCCGGGACATGTTTGCAACGTTTCGTATCTCGACACCAAAGGGCCTGGAGCCCACCGAGGTTTAACAGTGAGGCTGCGGCAGGGCTAGCGCGGGACGAAGAAGTCACAGGAAGGCCATAAGGAACGAGGGTGAGCCGCGAGAGGGGGCCGAGGCTCAGGCTGGAGCCTTTCCTTCCACACCGGCTTCCTTCCCGGCTGGAAGGCAAGAGCGGGAACGGGAACCGGCCTGGGGCTGCCGGCCCGAGAATAAAAGCGAAAGCCGAGCGACCCTGAGACCGCGCGAACTTACAGATTCCCGCCTGGGCCGCCCCAAAGATCACGTGGGCCCGAGCGCGTCCACGTCACACGCCGCACGCCCGGCGCACGCCGGGAAGCGAGAGGTCTGCGGCGCGCGCCGTGCTGGCTTGTAGGTGCTGAACCTCGCGGTAGAGGGTTTGAGGCCAGATGTTGTTGCAGGTGGCTGCGGACTTATAATATCGGGCTGGTGGCGCGCAGCACCAGAGGCGCGAATTAAGTGAAGGGAAGACCGTGGCTTGTGATGGACCCTACTGCCTTTCTCAGAGCGTCATCTCCGGGCCTCTGGGAATGGGGTGGACTAGGGTTTCAGAAATGACAAAACTATTTTCCTAACAATAGGAAAATTTCCTTTTTCACTCTTACTCGCTAATGTCCAGTGGTTTCCGTTGATTACATGGTGTGAAGACGTCATTGCAATGGAATGTGTACCTTTGTATTTTTATGGCTAAAACTCAATTTTAATTTCTAATTGACATTGAATATTGGCTAGTTATAACTCACATAAATACAGTAATTTTTTAGAGTGTAAAGGAGCTTTCAGGACAATCTTGAGAACTGCTGTTATAGACCAAAATCTTGAGTCTTCTGCAAATATGTAGAATGTAAAGGAAATCCGGTCCTAACAGCACTACCACAGGAAAGAGATACCTTCCCTCCACCCCATCACCCCTCAGTACCAAGGATTGGTACTTAGGGCCTCGCTAAATTGCTGAGGCTGGCTTTGAACGTGGGATCCTCCTACCTTAGCCTTCCGAGCCACTGGAGTTACAGGTCTGTGTGTTCTCCGCACAAGGAGAAGTCATTTTTTGAAATTGAGACTATTGCTTTCTTGGAAACAAACAATGGAAGGACACAACATGTAAGGACCTACAGGTAAATTTTTGAAAATAAAAACTACAATTCTGGAAGACATTGAAATCAAAACCTTTAGATTAATGTGGCGGTATAATTTGCTACTGAGATGGAAAAATGTAGGAAATGCTGGCCAGTCACACGATCCAAAGAAAATAATGTACAGAACCTAATACATAAACCAAAAACTTTCATATGTTTAGGAATGCAAGTGGGAAGGGCCAATGACAAGTCACTTGTACTACTTAGTAAGAGGACATGAACACATCAGTTATTACAAGAGATATTTAAAATTATCAGTGCAACAAAATGGACCGAAATTGTATATTAATGTCTTAGTTGGCACACCAGTGTTATAAAAAATGAGAAAAATTAAAGATCTTTTATCCCCAATTTTTAAAGTTGTGGTAAAATACACATAAAAAAATTTAAAATCTTGACCATTTTAAGAATAGAGCTCAGTGACATTAAATGTATTCATATCATAATGCAACCATCACCACCTTCTATCTTCCCATTTTGCAGAACTGAAAATCTATACCCATTGACTCCATTTACCCTTCCTCAGCTCCTGGAAACCACCATTCTGTCTCTATAGTTTTTGACTATTTTTAATAGTCTTGTGGAAGTGGAATTACAATATTTTTTTGTGACTGGCTTATTTCACTGGCCATAACGACCTCAAAATTCATCTATGGTGTAGCAATTGTTAGAATTTTAATCCCATTTAAAGTCTGAGATTCCACTGTGTGTACAAATCACATTTTGTTTATCCATTCATCTGTCTATGGACATTTGGGTTGCTTTCATGTTCTGGTATTGTAAATAATGCTGTTGTGAACATGGGTGTACAAATATCTCTTTGAGACCCTGCTTTGATTATTTTGGATGTATACCCAAAAGTGGAATTGCTGGGTTATATGGCAATTCTTGTTTAATCTTTTGAGGAACTGTCATATTGTTTTTCACAGCAGCTGTAGCTTTTTAAATTCTCATCAACAGTGCATAAGGGTTTCAATTTCTCAGCATCCTCACCAACACTTGTTATTTCTGTTGTTGTTGTTGTTGGCTTTTTTAAAAATAGTAGTCATCTTAAGGAGTGTGAGGTGGTATCTCATTTATAGTTTTAAATTGCATTTCAAAACAAATGATTTATGTGCTTATTGTCATTTCATATATCTTCTTTGGAGGAAAATTATTCAAGTTTCAAAGTCAAGTTTATTGAATCTTAATTTCACACAGTAAAATTCACCCTTTTCCAAAGTATGGTTCCATGAGTTTTGGAAAATATGAAGATTCATTCCCCAGCAAGACCATTGAGATAAAATTTTGTGGATACCAGAACATCAATAGGAAGAAATAAAGCAAATCTATACCTCATTTAGTTATTACTGTAAGTTCCAGATAGATGAAGATCTAGATACTCTTCAAAGGAATAAAAGGTCAGAAATGCAATTACTCCCACTTTAAAGGAGACTTTTGTGACTCAAAGTAACAAGAAATTAGTAATGACTTGTTTGCATGTCTCTGATCTCAGCATGAAGTCCCCAACATCACCCCTTATGCTGTTTTGCTACCAAAAAAAAAAAAAAAAAAAAAAAAAATTGCCTCAAAAAAAAAAGGTGAGGGAAAGAGAGGAGAGACAAGCTTAACTTGAATCTTATCACACTTTTAGATTTAACTTCTTGTTAACAGGAATTATAAGGATTAAATTAACAACACTAAGAATGGAAAAGCCAAATCCAGAAGATGGAGCATGTTATAAGACATTGGTCGGGGATCTCAGAAGAGATCAGTGTCATTAAAGGAAGGACTGTTGTAGATTTTAAACTAAGAAATGTTTGAAATTAAAGAGATTTTAGATAAATATCACCTGGATGTATCACATGCTCCTGGTTTGCACATTGATGTGAGGAATTTTGGGGGGGACACATTGGGAAATTTGAACATAAACTTAAAACTAGATAAAATAGAAGTGGTGTTAATTTTATTATATTAGATGTGAATTTAATAAAACTTTCTTGGGTTGGGGTTGTAGCTCAGTGGTAGAGTGCTTGCTTGGCATGTGTGAGGCACTAGGTTTGATTCTTGGCACCACTTATAAATAAATAAAATAAAGGTCCATTGACAACTTTAAAAAAAGTTTTTGCTATGCAAGAAAACTATTTTTGAGATGCATATGGAAGTATTAGTGACACTGTCATACTGCCTGTTCAGAAAAACTTAGTGAGTTGAAGGGGGAAAATGGACAGATTCCATTACAAAAAAAAAAAAAAAGAAAGAAAGATCAACTTTGTAACAATAGGAAACAATAAAACCAAGACAAAGCTCTAGGATTGAGGTGGGAAATGTTTTCCAGTCAACACAACTACAACACAACTAGATCCTAAAACAAAAAGAGCTTAAAGACAAATCAGTCAAGTTCCCACTTTTTAGTAAACTACTTACGTACTGTTGAAAAATGTTTGGTTTTGCTTGTAGCGAAATTACTGTAATGAAAAATAAACCACCATAAGATACTATCTTATACCTACTATGGAACTTCTTCATCCGTATATACTTTCCAGCATAAATTCTTTTTCCATATTGGTATGAGCATTCTTTTGACTAGTATTTGTTCAGTATATCTTTCTATGGAATCCTTAATTTTCAAACTTTCTACATCATTTCTCGTTATGTATCTCTTGAAAATTGTTGATAGATAAATTTTAATGCAATTTTACGGTATTTAATATATGAGCTTGTTTTCTGATTCCTGGTAAATTTGAACTTATTTCTCTTACTTGGTGTTTTTTCTTTGCTTTTTCTCTTTACCAGTTTTCTAGATTAATTGAATTTCTTTATTCCCTTGTTTTACTCCACTGGTTTAGAAGATATACATTTTATTTCTATGATTTTAGGTATTACTCTATTACATGCCTAATTGAAGTATAAAGTTAATATCCTTAGCATCCTTTTGAATATTACAGATTATAATGATCTCCCACTCTATCTCCCACACTATCATTGTTTGTGATTTTTGTTCCTTGTTGCCTTGAAATAAGGAACAATGTAAGTTAAATATTTTATTTTTTAAATCAGCATTACTTATTTAAGTTTATCAACACAGTTGTCAAACTCCAATTACCACTTCTTCCTTCTGGATTCATTCACTTATTACATTCCCCAGACTGTGAAAGCCTGGTGCTAATGGACCTTCAGGTAAAGAAGTCTATCTCACAGAGCTGATGTAAGAATTAAAGTTATTTTTGTGAAAGTTCTTTATAAGTTGTAAACCAATAATGTAAAAGGGATCTCTTCTTTGTGTATTGAATTTTTCAGAGAATGATATGGTAAAATATGACTAAAACTATAAAAATGATCACACAAATTCCCTAGCACAAAGAAATATTTTTCTTAAATCCACAATGAGGTTTCTGGTTGTATTATTTAATTTTATAATGCTAGAGAAAACCCCAAAAACCTATAAGTTGGGGATTTGGTGAAATAAACTGGTACATCAGTTTCATCTAATGGCATGTAACCATTAAAAGAATAAGTAGGGGGGCTGGGGATATAGCTTAGTTGGTAGAGTGCTTGCCTCACATGCCTGAGGCTCTGGGTTCAACCCTCAGCACACATACACACAAAAAGTAGGAAACTACCTATATACAAAACTATATAGAAATACAAATAAGAAATATTAATAAGCAAAAAAGATAAATGCAAATTATACAGAGTCATTGATTACAACACCGTAAAACAATCTGTGTATTAGTAAAGATTGGAAAAAGTCATCAAAAAGCATATTTACTATACCAAGCGGAAATTCAGTGTGTATTTTCCTATAACTTTTTTTGTTCAAAAATATTCTAATAAAGATATACTTGGGGATTGAAGGGATGAAGATGAAAAGAGTCAAAAAGAAAAGGAGATGTTATCAATTAACATTTAGTCATCACAAAAACTTTTGGGGATCATGCTCAGTTGATTGATTAGGATCAGTTCATGGAAAAGTCATTTGACCTTAAATGACTGGTAAAAACCACGGTTACTAGTTTAAATTGAAAAAAAAAAAAAAAACACCAAACCATATTGCCAATATGCAAACCACATATAGAGATAAAGGTTTTAGGACAAAAGGATGGATGTTACCCGCTAACATACCTTTTTGAACATCATTATTTTAAACACATATTATTATATATTATTTCATATATCATACATTTAAATAACATTATCTTATGTATTATTTCAATATGTAACATTACTTAACAACATTATTCAAAATCCTTTTTCTAAATTACATAATTACCACTCATTCTTTAAAATTCAGAGTACTGGGTTGGGGTCGTAGCTCAGTGGCAGAGCACTTGCCTGGCACATGTGAGGCACTGGGTTTGATCCTTAGCACCACAAATAAAATAAAAAAAATAAAATAAAGTTATTTTGTCCATCTACAACTAAAATATTTTTTAAAAATTCAGAGTCCTGACTGATAATTTCTTTCTATTCCCCTAAAATAATGTGGATTTTTAAAAATGTCACAGTTGTTTACATTGGTTTGGTGTCTATAGCTGAGCCTTAGGGCTTTGCTCTCTATTTTCTAAGAGTCCTGCCGAAGTTGTTTCTGTTACTTCAGTTTCCCAGCACGGGAATAGACTCCTTGAATTCCCAGAGTATTCATATTAATTTGTTCAGCTAATACAACAAAGAGCCTGTTTATTAATTTACTATTTATTCAAGAAACATTGTCTACAATAGGGTAGTCCTCAAGGAGAAAGAGATCAATTAAATAAAAACCTTATTCTCAAGAAGCACAGTCTAGTGGAGAGGTGAAATGGTCCCATGCATGGTATTAATGGCATGCAAAGTCTTTTTAAAATAATAATAGTAAAAATAATCATTACCTTTTTTGAACTTGCAGGGTCATCTCCTCCCCACACACATCCCTTATGTTGATGTTGAACCCAGGGTCTCAGCACATTCTAAGCAAGTGAGAACCGACTGTGCTGCATCTCTGGCACACACTGTTCTTTTAAAATAACTTCTCAAGTAATTTTAGATGCACAGAAAAATTTCAAGAGTATTATAGAGTACCAGTGTCCCCTGCATTCAATTTCCCCTATGTGAACATTACTATGGTACATTCTTCGTAACTAAGAAACCAGCATTAGTACTTTACTAGACTCTGCAGCGTTTTCGTTTTGTTTTATTTTTAATTTCCTTAGTTTTACCTACTGTTCTCCATCTGTTCCTGAATCTCATCCAGGATAGTGTATTACATTCAGTCATCATGTCCCTTAGATGCCTCTGGACTGTGACATCAGTCTCTGAGACTGCTCTTTTTTTTTTTTTTTTTTTTTTTTAAGACTGGTCAAAGCAGGGCGCAGTGTCGCACGCCTGTAATCCCAGCACTGGGGAGGCTGAGGCAGGAGGATCACGAGTTCAAAGTCAGCCTCAGCAACTTAACGAGGCCCCAAGCAACTCAGTGAGACCCTGTTTCTAAATAAAATACAAAATAGGGCTGGGGATGTGGCTCAGTGATGGAGTGCCCCTGGGTTCAATCCCCAGTACCAAAAAAAAAAAAAAAAGACTGGTCAAGTATTTGTCCTTTTGCAGGGGTGTATGGGTAGTATTTTTCTCATGGTTAGACAGAGGTTATAGGTTTGAGGGGAGGACCACAGAGATAAAATGCTATTCTTATCACATCGCATTCAAAGATACATGCTATTAACATGAGTTACCACTGCTGATGTTGACCTCCATCACTTAACTTAGACCGAGTTTATCAAGTTACTCCATGTAAAGTTATTCCTCTTATTCTCCCTTTTCTATTTGATTTTTTAAAAACAAAGCCATTGTGTGAATCTGACACTTAAGGAAGGAGGCATCATGCTCCACCTCCTTGAGGGGGGAGTATCTACATAAGTTTTTTTAAATTCTTCTGCAAAGGAGATTAAAAATCATTAACATTTATTTGGAATTTAATATTAATGAAGCTCTTTCAAATACATCATTTTACAGTCCCTACTCTGAGAAAGTTTGTAATCAGGTTAAGGAGTTCAGACTTATAGAGGAATAGCAAATGACATGAAAACTTTATAAGAATTTTAGCCAGATGTGGTGATGTATGCCTATGGTCTCAGCTACTCAAGGGACTGAAGTAGGGGGATCCCTTGAGCCCAGCAGTTGGAGACCAGCCTGGGAAACAGAGTGAAACAAAGAAACAGAGACAGAGGCAGAGAAAAGGAATATAATTTTTTACACTTATACTCTAGGCAGCACTAATTACAATAGGCAAAAGTTGAAAGCAACCAAAGGGTCCATCAACTGATAAAGGGGTAGGGCTGGGGAGGAAGCTCAGTGGTTGGGTGCATGCTTGGCACACTAAATGCCGTGGGTTCTATCCTCAGTGCCACCCAAACAGACAAATGGATAAACAAAACCTGGTCTATACATACAATGGAAATTACTCAGCCTTAAAAAGGAAGGACATTCTCACTCATGCTACAACATGGATGAACCTTGAGTATAGACATAATACTAAGTGAAATAAGCCAGTCACAAAAAGATAAGCACTATATGATTATATGAGGACCATTGAGTAGTTGAATTCATAGAGACAGAAAGTAGAAGAGAAGTTTCTAGGCACAGCAAGGAGAGGGAAACTGGGAGTTACTGTCCAATGTTAGCAGAATTTTAGTTTTCCAAGCTGGAAAGAGTTTGGAAATTTGTTGAACAACATTCTAAATGTACTTAACATTTACTGAATGTAAATTGCTGAATTGTACACTTAAAAAATGGATAAGAAGGTAAATTTTTGTGTATGTATTTTACCACATTTTAAAAAATTTTTTAGAAATACAATTTTAAATAGGAATTATTTTTTGTAACCAGCCTTCTAATAGAAACCCACAGTTATATTGCAAATCAGACTGCAGAATGGCACCCTGGAGCTGTTAACATTTGAAAATCAGATTCTACAAAATAATCAGAATTTCAGACTTTTTTGACAAACTAAAAGCCCAAGGGTATCACACCTGAGTGCTGAGAAAGCAGCACCTGCTGCCTTGAGACATCTTTTCCATTTACACCTTTCCCTTCTCACTCGCTATTCCCCTAAAAATCTTGGTTGGTTGGTGAATTTTCTCCTTCCCAGTGATGTCTAGTACATTGGTATCTTCATCTGTTGCCTCCTCTAAATGTGCAGCCCTATGATAGATTTTAGCACTCAAAATTTTAAAGTACTGGAATTATAAGCTATTCAGTGATTTCCCTGAAAGCTTTATTTAAACCCACATTTCCTCAGTGTAACCCAAAGGTGTCAGAGGGGAAGCTATACTCTCATACTCTTTGGCAGAGAAGGCCCTGCTAAAACTTGACTTGTGTTCCGAGAGCACCAGATTAAAAGACCCTTTGATCCAAGTCTACTATGATTCATAACACGCTACTAATAGATTCCCTGAAATGAGCCAATATCTCTCAGGTGTTCAAATCAGACATGCCAAAGAGCCCCAGATTTCCACAGGTATGTGTATACACATACATGCATACACACACACACACACACAAAACCAGACATGATGTGGGCAGATACCACTGAAATGCTGGGGTTTTTTGTTGCCGTTGTTGTTGGTACCAGGGATAGAACCCCAGGGGCACTTAACCACTGAGCCCTTTTTATTTATTTATTTATTTTTATTTTGAGATAGGATCTCATTAAGTTGCTTAGGGTCTCACTAAGTTGCTGAGGCTGGCTTTGAACTTACCATCCTCCTGCCTCAGCCTCTCAAGCCACTGTGATGACAGGTGTGTGCCACCACACCCAGCATGCTGTGTTTTTATTCAGCTCTACAGAACTGGGATTATATACATGTTAGAAGTGTGTCTACCTCCTGGCTGCCTGTTTCTTGTGGAGAAGAGCATCCAGGTTTGGAGAAGGGTTCTGGGTAACATTATATGTTTGTTGCCACCTGTGTTAGATGCTCAAGATAGTCCTCAAGACAGGCTTCCAGGCCATCAACACAACTACTTTGGCATGCAAATTGAAACCCTCCATTCCATTAGGTGTGCTGGGCCAAGAAAGGACAGGAGGCCTAGAAGGGAGCCTCATTTGCTCTTTTCTTGAAAACAGAGGTCTGAGCGTAAGGAACAAAGGCTGATTCCCTTGAGTACACATGCTCATACATAGCCCACTCAAGGTGTGGAAAAAAACCCTTTACCCCAGCCTTGTGGGACACACAGGAAAGGCCATGCCCACGTGTTACATGTCTGTGACAGATATTTTTTGGTTACCTTCTCAACATCCCTGGCCCTCTTACAACTACCTAGGACCCCACATTCCTCAGCTGTGTGGTTTGGGAAAATGAAGTCTACCTCCAGCTCAAAGAGAACCAATGAGTATAGCTTATGCTCCTAGCCACAGCTCAAGGGTAAACACTTGACTTTTGTCACAAAGCATTTGAATTGTTCTGAACGATTGGAAAAGCAAAAGTGGCTTTTCTTCCTGCTGCTAATGACAAGAAACATATAGATCCAGTTTTGGCCTTATTTGGGAAGCACAGTGGGACAGCTGCCTGAGAATGGAGTCAAGGAGAGCCGCCAAAGAAAGCTTGACAGACAGGAACCTCCACTCCTATTACATGACCCAAATTCTCTGCTTATCTCTACCCTGTTTGGGTTAGGCTTGGGGTCCCTGAAAACAGAAAGGATCCTAATCAAGACCCTATTGAATACAACTTGATCCTACCAAGTAAGTGGTCTCTGCTTTAATCACTCTCTTCCCACCAGTATTTTCTATTCTTTTTGAGACAGATCAATCCAGCCACAACCACGGTAGAAACGAGTTCATCTGAAAATTATTACCATTTAGTAGAAAATTCTGTTGAGTGGTTTCTATTTCTTTATTCACACCTCTTTTAAAAAGAAATTTAATCTTCTGATTTTGACTAATGCAAATGTGAGACATTGATGTATATCAACCTACAAATTTTCATTTGTCATAGAAAATGTTTTTAAAGAGGGAGAGCAGGGATTTTTTTAAAAAGATAAGCCAGGCAAGGTGGCCCACACCTTTAAACCCAGCTACTTGGGAGTCTGAGGCAGGTGATTACGAGTTCAGAGTCAGCCCTGGCAACTTGGCAATACCCTGTCTTAAAAGAAAAAAATAAATAAATTAAAAAATTTGAAAAATTGGGCATGTACTTCAGTGGTAGAGCACTTTCCGTAGCATATAGAAGCCCCTAGGTTCCATCCTTAGAACTGGAAAAAAAAAAAAAAAGATAAAAAATAAATTTATTTAAGACACAAGGCATTGGAAACATTTAGTTTCATCGTTTGCCATCATTAGGTATTCTCTATCTGATTGTTAGAAATTATTCATTTCCTCAAAGAGAGAGAATAAATTGGTTGGGGATGCAATCTCGTGCTAAGTTCTTTCTTTGCCAAAGACAAACGGTGAACATTTCAGAGCCATGGGGCTGCTGCTGCACCTGAGTTTGTTAGCTCTTGGAGCTGCCTATGTATGTGCCCTGGCCTTGGAAATTCCCATGAGTACATTGGTGAAAGAGACTTTGACACTGCTTTCTACTCATCAAACTCTGCTGATAGGCAATGAGGTAAGTTTTTCCATTCCTACAGTTCTTTAAAATGCATAAATAATTGTATGTGGTAGTTTATTTACTGTGTATGAAGGTCTGTTATAAATAATAAAATTATGAGCATGTTATAGTATAAGTGATAACCAAATCACTAGCAAGCATAATAATGAAAGTTACAAATGATAGAGGGCTTTAAAAAATGACTGATTATATGACCTTTCCTTTTCAGACCCTGAGGATTCCTGTTCCTGCACATAAAAATGTGAGTTAAATTATGATTCAACAGAATGATCCCATAAAAAAGTAAACTTCATATTTTAAGCTGTAAATCATTAGTTTTCCTTGGAACTACTTAATTTTTTTTTGTTTTCACATGGGTGGATATGAATATACATACTTAGATATATTAGGAATAACTTTTAAAATTAGACTCCATTAAGCAAGTGGGTCAGGCCCTTGGTGATGTTTTCAGTTCTCCACCCGACAGAGTCTCATATTAGAGATTTTTTTCCCATAAGAATCCCACAAGAGGTAAGAGCTGCCTGCTAGTCTCTGTTCAGTTCTGACCGTCTATGGTCATTCTCCATCTAATGTCATTCTGAAAGTATTGTACTGGAGACCTAGGACAGAGGCTCAACTCTGGGGGTCCAGACAAATCAGGTCTGGTCACTCACTCCAAAAATCAAATGGAAAAAGTAATGTGAAGAGCAGGCAAGAAATTTTAATCAGTGTAGCTGCATGAGGAAGATGAAATTAGATCAAGTGTCTCAACCCTGTCTTGGGGACACTGACAAGAACTTTAGGTTTAAATGGAGGAAGAATTCAGGCAGGGAATAGAAGAATGCATAATTTAAAAGTCTTGGTCAAATTGATCATTATTATCTCAATTCTGGTCCTGCAAGGTGGCTCCAGGAAGCCCTTAGTACTTGAGGGAGCAATCTCTATTTGCTGCTTGGGTGTTTATCTACCAGATCTCTGATACTGAAAGGGTCAATTTGGTTCCCCTGAGATGATTGCTCCTGTTTAGGGGAGCAGTCCCACCTTGGAGTGATCTGCCTGCAAGTCTCTATGCTTCTGGAAGGGGTAGGGCAATAACTGGAGACTTCTAGGTGCTGCTCTCTGACTCTGGAGTGGGAGGTGGTAAAAGTTGGCAGTTGAAAATCCTTGCAAATCTTGAAAGTATCATAGTTACTCTTTTCTTGGTGTCTTCAGTCTTGAAGGGGAGCAAGAATGGTTAGGTAAACTTAGGGTCAATAAACCTTGTATTATTATACCTGCACACAGAGCTGCATGTCCCTAAGTTTAAGGTACTAAAGATGACAGATAAGCAATGGAAGCAGAGGTGCCAAGACTTATCTGCTTTTAGTTTCCCATTGAGTGTCTGCAGGCTCAAGGAAAGAGTCAGTGCTTTTAGCAAAAGCAGTTTCTATTTCTCTGTTATACCATTAGTAACTTGGGTTATATTTTTATATTCTCAACATTAAAATATATAACAAATGCCCTCTTAATAATTTTCACATAGTTAAAAGATTATGACTATATAATGTTATTATATACATTTGAAATACATCATGGTTATACTCAAAGGTAAAATATATTATTTCATTAGACTAAATAAAATAAAATTACCAGTCTAAACCATAAAAGAAAACACTAATATGAGTCCAATTAGTAACATAATTGCATTACATTTCCTGAACATTTTATTTCTGGTTATGTTGTTTCTTTTCTTTTTTCTTTTGGTGGTACTCGGGATTGAACCCACGGTTCTCTACAGTGAACTACATCCCCAGCCCTTTTTTTTTTTTTTATTTTTAGACAGGGTCTCCCTAAGTTGCCCAAGCTGGCCTGGAACCTCCTGCCTTAGCCTCTGGAGTCACTGGGATTACAGGCATGCACCACTGCACTCAGTATTGTGTAATTTCTTAATAAATTTTTTAATGCTCTTTAGTAATTACAAGCCTTCATTTACGTGTTGAACATTTTCTCAGTAGGAAGTGGTTCACCAAGCAAAAAACTCTTTGAAGAAAAACAAATGCCACAAACAAAGCCTAACTTTTGGGACCAGATTTTTTTCCTAAACTTTTAAAGTTGACAAATTAAAATTGTGCATATTTATTTATTGTTACAATATGATGTTTTGAAATATACTTACATTGTGGAATTACCAATGGACAAAATTTTTTTAAATTTTTATTTGTTCGTTGTAGTTATACATGACTGTAGAATGTACTTTGATATATCATACATACATGGAGTATAGCTTCCCATTTTTGTGGTTGTACATGATGTGGAGTTACACTGGTCATGTATTCATATATGAACATAGGAATGTTATGCAATGGATCCAACTTTTATGTTGTGTTTTGATAATTTGCATGTTTTAAATCTTCCTCGTTTAGCACCAACTATGCATTGAGGAAATCTTTCAGGGAATAGATACACTGAAGAATCAAACCACACAAGAGGATGCTGTTGAAAGACTATTTCAAAATTTGTCTTTAATGAAAAAATACATTGACCTTCAAAAAGTAAGTCACGAATACTTCCAGGGGAACTGTATTTGTCCAGCTGTGCCTGTTTCTACAGAAATTGACAGTTTTCTTTAATACCCATTCTTTTCACAGAGAAAGTGTGGCCAGGAAAGACGGAGAGTCAAGCAGTTTTTAGAATACCTGCAAGAGTTTCTTGGTGTGATAAATACTGAGTGGATAATGGAAAGCTGAGGCTAAACTGGCTGTAATCAAAGCTTTAATTTTTTTATTAGACATGTTTTAACTGATACATAAAAACACAAAAACTATATATATTAATGGGAACTATGTGATGTTTGATGCATGTATACATTGATAGGTTAAACATATCTATGTCCTCAAACATCCCTTTTTATATCAAAACATTTAAAATCCTTTCTTCTAAGGATATATAGGACACAATCACTATCTATTGTCACCCTTCTATGTAACAGTACATCAGATCTTCTTATAATCTAACTGTAATTTAGTACCCCATTGATCAATTCCTTCTCCCTCTTCCCCACTACTTTCCCCAGCCTCTGGCCACGGTTCTACTCTACATTTCTTTTTACATTCCACCCATGAGTGAGATCATGTGGTACTTCTCTTCTTGTACCTGGAGTAGCCAGAATCTGGAAAAAGGAAAGGACATTTTATTGCAACAAGAATGAAAGCCAACCAAGACTGGCTCTTGATTTTCAATGGAATTAAACTTCAGAGGCAAGCCAGGCATGGTGGTACATCTCAGTGAATCAGGAGGTTGAGGCAGGAGGATGGCAAGTTCAAGGCCAGTCTCAGCAACTTAGCGAGGCCCTAAGCAACTTAGGGAGACTCAATCTCAAAATTTAAAAAAAAATGTAAAAAGGACTGGGTATGTGGCTCAGTGGTAAAGCACCCCCGAGTTCAAGTCCCAGTACCAAAAATAAAGTAAAACAAAATAAACTTCAGAGGTAAATATTTTCAGAAGTACTCCTACTTTACCATCTCACACAAGCAGAAAGTGTAAAATATTTGAGATGTGTTTCAGATATCAAAATCACTGAAGTGTTCTCTTCCAGTTTGTCAAATAGATAAATATTTTTATTTAACATTCTGCAAAGTGTCAATTAACTTAATATTATTTATGAAATGACTAAGAATCTGGTAAATTAATATTTATTTCATGCTCTGTGATATTCCAATAAAATAAAAATGGACAACTCTGATTCAATTGGCTGCTGGCCTCTGTCTTAATGCTTCAAGTCCATGTGAGGATGTGCAGAATTTGGAGGGAATCCCTCAGTGCAGGTTGGCTGAGCATTCTCATCTTTCTGGTGGCACAGGTCTCAGGGTCACTGAGCATACCAAGTGTAAGTGATCCAGCAGCACTTGGTGGGGACGTAGAAAACTGGGGCATGAACAGGAAGTGAACTTGGTTTCTTTTCTACAGTAGTATCCCCAGAACCTAGTATGGTGCAGAGTAAAAAGCAAGGGATGAATGAATGAATGGGTCTTCTGGACTGGCTCTAGAATTAAAATGAGTTTTAAGATTTCTCCTGGGAGGAGAAAGGGCAGTGCAGGAACCTGTAACTAGGTTTCTCTCCAGCCTATGAGAAGAATTTGCCAGACCTACCACACTCCCAGCTTAGAGGAGAAGCCTGAAATGCTTTCTGATGTCCCAGAGCATTCGGCCAAGAGTTCCTCCTCACAGCACCTGACAAAACAGCACTGCAAAAGGGGCAGAGAAGTGTGGTAGGGGCCCCCAAAGGGCCCAGCATTTTATGTTACCAGGAGCAGAGTAACACCAGGAAGAACAACAGTCCCATCTGCTTGCTGATGACTATTAATAGCATAAATGAAGATTTCTCTGCTTGAGAAAATCCATCAAGGATCCAGAAAACATGTTCTTTTTTAAAAAAAAAATATTTTTATTAGTTGTTGGTAGACCTTTATTTATTTGTTTGCATGTAGTGCTGAGAATCAAACCCAGTGCCTCACACATGCTAGGCAAGTGCTTTACCACTGAGCCACAAACCCTAGCCCCAGAAAACATGTTCTTTGAAATATATTTTAAAACAGAAATAGACCCAGTAATAACATTTGTTTATGCCACTGATTCCTTCATTCCTTTATCCAAAAAATATTTATTGAGGTCCTACGCTGGGGATGAGATACAGGTGTGGGACTATAACACTGGTCCTTAGAGATCAGTGCCATCATCCTGGGCATTATCTGCATGCATGGCAACAGTGCTGTGCTCCTGTGTACATGTGAAGCAATTGCTCCTATTATTGGTGAACAGAGGAGAGGGGCCAGAGCAGCCAGATGCAGATTCCCAAGTGAAAGAATGCAAGTTCTTCTGAGAAAGAAGACATGTTTACCTTCCAGCACAGGTCCAGGCATGGGGGTCAGAATATTGCCCCCCACCCAGCTCAGGCTCCCAACTTGTGCGCAACCTAAGAGCCATGAGCTGATCTGAAGAGGGAGGAAGATGGATGAGCAGAGCACCATGATGGCTGTCCTAGAAACTGACAGGAAACAGGAACTCAACTTGCAAAAAGACTGAATCTCAACTTAATTCAGTTTGTCAAATATTTACTAAGCTCCAACACATTCTAGGACTAGGATCCATCAGTGAGTAAAACAGACAAAATTCCCTATCTTGGTATTTTAACATTCTCTAGAAAAATACTTTAATCTACAAGTCACCATCATAGATCCCTGAAGGTAAAAGGTCAAGGTACCCTGATTGCTACTATGACCTCGTGGTTCATTGTAGTAATTTTGTCCATCTTGCCTCTGACAGGAAGTGTTCCCATCCTGGCCTCTGCCATTCAGGGACCCCATCTTGCCCACTGAAACTGGGGAATCCATGGTGAGGCAGCATCCCTCACCTTTAACCCAGTTTGCAGAGATCATCCGCTAGCATCCTTCACAGTGATGCCTGTTTCTCTTCTTCAGGGCCTCCCTTGCTGCGTTAGTAAAAGGACCAAGCTCTGTTGCCATCTAGGAGCATAATCAGATAGTGGGTTCTTAGATAAGATGCAATAAATCCATTTTACTTCCCTGACCTATCTTCTTCAACACCATGAAAGGAAGCTCTGGCCTCTTTACTTTATATGCTGCACAACATTATCAGAGTCAGGCTTCAAGGGCCCAGTGCAGTAAACTATTAGGACTAGCTCTGGGTGTTCTTATAAAACCATTAAATCCCAAGTGCTAGTGAGTAGCTGCCATACTGATGAATTCACTCCTATTCAACTCTACATTCTTCTGGATGAACCACCTCAGGAGGTGGTTCTATCTTAGATTAGAGTCATTCTATCTTAGATTCTGACAGTACATATTACTGAACTCCTCCAGATCTTCTGCTTCCCTGCCATGACTGTATGTCAGTTGTGAAATGTTGTCTCTCAACTTCAAACCCATCTTTTAAACTCTGCTGGAGCTGGGATTCTGCAAACCAACATCTTCCTTGCCAGCTAAATCCCTGTTAACATCTGTCAATAAGGAGTGCCAGCCTAGGAAGCACCAGGAAGAAGGGATTGTTTCTTTCTGTTTGCTTCCTATTTCATTTCCTGTCCTTATCCTTTTATGTTCTATTCCTGATCCTAACATTAACCCTGATAGCAAAAATTCATTCCAGTAGCAATAGTTGTTGACACTTTGAAGTTTTTCTACCGTTCATAGAATTGGCTTTCAAATATCCCAACCCCCTCTGAGACCCTAGCTCCAGACAATAAGTACTCCCTCAGGGGCCTGGGTCCCATTCTGGGAGGATCCCTTTTCTGAGCACAGGGCAGTGTCTCCTCCACAGACATCTCCTCCAAATGTGTAAGTTTGAATAATTCTAACCTCTGGATTTTGCTTCTCAACTAAAGGGGTGGTAGTTTCTTCTTATGGTTGTCACCTCCATAGTACCCTGTGGTTCCCTTTTTATCTGTCCAGTTTTTCACTGCCCTGTTAATAATTTTTTTTTCAGTACTGGAAGGAGTTCCATCCAGGGCCTCATGCATGCTAGGCAAGCACTTTACCACTGAGCTACATCCCCACTTCTTTTCAAATTTTATTGAGACAGGGTTTCACTAAGTTGCCCAGGCTGTCCTCAAACTCCCAATCCACCTGCCTTCTAAGTAGCTAGGGTTACAGGTGTGTGTGTGCCTGGCAACAATTCTTTATATTTGATTCTCTCTATTAAAATAAATGGTATAGTTTCTATCTCCTGATCTGTCCCTACTTAATACAGAATGTTTATATATCTGATTCTGATTATTGGCCTGGAGGAATGAGGGGTGTTGAGGGAGGGTCATGAAGAGAGCACACGTCTCCTTATGTTTCAAGTGAAATAGTTATTCTGCCTTCTGGGAAGGGGAAGCACGTCTGCTCTGGCATGGGGGAATGGACTGCTTCTGCCTGTGGAAGAGGGCTCAGGAGAATTTGGGGGTTCAAGATTCCCAGGTTTGTCCATCCAAATCTTCCTATTCCAGATCTCATGGTCCCACTCTTTCCCTTATCAGGGCCTGACTTTGACATAGAAGAGCGCCACAGGTACACAACCATCCTCCTCTGTGTCTCTTCAAAGACCTGCAAATCGTCAAACCCTGAACCTAGTTTTCAGCTGAGTCTGCCCTGTGGCTGCAGGAAATAAGGTTTTCCTTTAAAGTTGCCATTGAAACCTTGTAGAATTCAAAGGATACTAAACTGGAATTGGATTGCCCTGTACCAACATTCTCTTTTGATTAGAAAAAAAAAAGCTGTCAGAAGAAGCACGGTACTTAGCAATCCTATAATTAGCACAAATTCCATATATCCAAGCCCCTTCATCTTCTGTTGCTTTGCTCTCCTCCTGCCCTTCATCCAAATTATTCAGAGTTAAAAGCTTAAAAATCTCAGTCATTTTATGCCAGAAGTTATGGTCAACCTATTTATCCTCAGGATTCGTTCCTATTATTTTAGAAATAGGAACAATCCAACTTCACAATTCCATTCCACAGGTTATCTACGAATTTTGATAGCCTTTGAAAGCAGAGCCTGAGGCAAGGATTGAAGTGCTGACACTTTCTCGGTGTGTTATAAGCCTGGGTTGGTTAAGGTTGAGGGAAAAGGAAGTGAATCAAGGGAAGATGTGAAAGAGTGGTTAGCTGGATGTGGTGGTGCACAATTGTAATCCCAGTGACTCAGGATCAAAAGTTCCAAGTCACCTCAGCAACTTAGCAAGGCCCTAAGCAACTTAGTGAGACCCTGTTCTCAAAAAAATATATATATACATAATATATAAAATATATATAATAAAATATATAAAAATACATATAACAATAATATATTATAATATAATATATAATAATACATAATAATATATAAAATATAAATACATATAAATATATAAATATATAAATAAAATATATAATATATTATATAATATATATTTATATATATTTTTATATAATATATTATTATTTATATTATTTTATATATATATTATATATATATATGGCTCAGTGGTTAGGTGTCCCTGGGTTCAGTTCCAGGTGCCAAAAAAAAAAAAAGTGTGGTTGACATGCTATCACACTGGCTACTTCACAGTGAGGCTAGATGAGTCACAGCAAGTCTCTCCGCAGGTGTTTACTTAGCACGTGGAATTCCTCCATAAGTGTTGAAGGGATGAAATAGATTTTGCAAGAGTGCCTATATACTATAACAGTATATAGGAGAAGGACATGTATATGCCAGGCTGTGTTTCTCTCCCATAACCCAGGGGTCATGATTCAATCTACAAGAGCTGGCTTCCCTGCAGTTCCAAACTGTCCAGTCGTTGGCAGCCAATAAGAAGTCAGACCCTGTTCTACACAGAGTGGCATTTTGTCTTTGTTTGAAAGTGAAGTGGTGACATGGCAAAGGTAGGGTGCTGAAGAAGAGAGGGAAAGCAGGCTGTGGAGGCACACAAGTATATGTTTTGTAATGTTTTGTACAAAGCTTTTTGGATTTCCACAACTGATGTGAAGACATAGAAAATCTGAATGTTTCCATAACCATCGAAGAGACTGCATCAATCATTTCAAATCTTCCTCAAAGAATACATAGCACAATTTTACAGGTGAGTCCACCTAAATTGTCAAGTCATGTGTAATTCCTAGCATATAGAAAATAAACAAAATGGAATAGTTCCCAGATCATTTTTTGAAGCTAACATACATCATACAAAAACAAGAGGTAGCAGTATAAGGAAAATTAATTAGGATCCCTTACTCACTCATGAAATGGATATAAAAAATGTAAGCAAAGTATTATCAATTCAAATCCAGAAGTGTAAAAAGATATGTGATGACTACATTGGGTCTATTTCAGGAATTCAAGATTTGAAGTTAGTAAATCTTTTAATGTAATCTACCATATTAATTTCTTCATCGATGTACAAAAGGCATTGCTGAAATTTAGTATCTACTTATAATGAGTACTATTAACAGAGTTGAAATAGAAGGGAACTTCTTTAACCTAAAGAGCTTGTGTAGGAAATACTGTGCAAAATGGTGTTATGTTAAACACATCCCTTTAAAAAGCAGAAATAATGGCCCATTGTGATGGTGCACACCTGTCATCCCAGCAACTCAAGAGGCTGAGGCAGGAGGATTGCAAATTCAAGACCAGCCTCAGCAACTTAGGGAGGCACTGTCTCAAAATTAAAAAAAAAAAAAAGGACTGGGGATGTAACTCAGTGATAAAATGCCTCTGAGTCCAATCGCCAGTATAGATAGGTAGATAGATAGATAGACAGATAGATAGATGATAGATAGACAGATAGATAAAAGAAGGAATAATGTATGAACACAGTGGTACCCTAGATAGATAAAAGCAGGAATAATGTAGGAACACAGTGGTACCATTCCTGTGAGTACTCCACAACAGACGAAGCACAATTCACGTGATTGACATTGTAGAGTTGAAAGTGCATCAGGACAATTTCCTACCAGATGGAAATAAAGTGTCTTGAGGAAGAGACTTCTTCTTCTGGTTTGTATGAAGGTTTTATATGAGCTAGTGATGATCCCTGGATACTGCTAACTGCATTTCACTTAAGAGCTGTGACTAAAGGGACTGGCCTTTGCAATAAAATTATAAATACAACTAATTAAAATGTGAGGATTGTAAAGGAAGAAACAAAGTTCAGTGTGTGTGTGTGTGTGTGTGTGTGTGTGTATGTTTGCAGATGATACAACATGACGAAAACAAAATTCAAAGGAATGTAGAGAGTGGGGCATTGTGGTTTGTGCCTGTAGTGCTAGCTGCTCAGGAAGCTAAGGCAGGAGGATCATCTAAGGCAAGAGTTAGGACCCAGCCTTGGCAACAGAGCATGACCCCATCACTTAATAAAAAAAGCAAGAAAAGAATACAGAGCTGGTTAAGTCATTATAAAAAATAAGAGAATTTAGCAAGTTGCTGGATCAATATACAAAATCAATTACATTATTACATATCACCAAAAATATAAAATGTAAGTTTAAAGAAGACATCATTACAAGTAAGTGTAACTATTATTACAATACTTATAAGAATATATGGTGCTAAGGAATAAATCTAACAAAAACATACAACAATTAAAAACTTTATTGAAATATAGGCAGAGAACTATGGTCCATGGATAAGGAAGACTTGGTTCAAAAACAACTTATTCATTCTCGTACATGGAAGAACGAACGAGGGTCCAAGAATAACAAAAACAATCTTTTAAAAGTATCTTTTAGTTGTTGAAAAGTATCTTTTAGTTATCTTTCAGTACCACAACTTAGGTATGGCTAAAGGAGTTTTGAGAGTGGTCTGGAGGGGCAAACAGGAGGTCTTCAGTCCAGAATGGAAGGATTGCATAAATAAAACCCCAAAGCACAGATCATTATTTTATTCATTTCTTTTGGTGCTGAGAATCAAATCCAGTGCCCCACACATATGAGGCAAGCCCTGTACCAATAAACCACAACCTCTGCCCCCAATACAATCTTGAAGATCAAAATGTGACAACTTGCCCTGCTCAAGCTTTAATAACAGAGTCAGTGTGGTATTGGCATGGGGATACAGCAGTAGTTCTCATATGAGGGCGAATCTTCCCCCAGGGAACACTGGAAATTCTTGGTTGTCACAAAGGGACAGAAAAGAGTGGATGCTACTGGCATCTAGTAGGTAGAGGCCAGAGACACTGGTAAATACCCTACAATGCATAGGAAAGTCCCCTACAACAAAGAATTGTCCCATCCAAAATGTCAATAGGACTGATGTTGACAAATTTTGTGGGTAGAGAGATAGACCAACAAGAAACTAATTTTAAAATAAGGATGGAAGGAAGGGAAAAAAGGAAAAGAAAGAAGGGAGAAAATTTTTCCATAGGGTGGGCATACCCAACAGAAAATGACTGGATCACTCATAGTGTATAACTTGAAGAGAGTTTATTTAATAAGGGGGCCATTATAAAAGTGAGACCAGGAGATAGGGAAAACAGTCCTCTGGGGCTAGTAACAACAGGAGTTGTAACAGGAGAGGGACTAATTACGGAAACTCAGATACCAAGAAGTGTGCAGGGGGCACACGACAGGAATGGGATCTTCAGTCAAGGGACATGGTCAGCCTGCACAACCTTATACAAAAGGAGAGGAAGGGGTGAATATCCTGATTTCATCCTCCTCTCACTCTTCACCAATGGCCAGACTCAACAGAGAACCTATGGACAAAGAAATCTATAAAGGTCAGCCTCCCACAACATAGGTATGGCTAAAGGAGTTTTGAGAATGGTCTGGAGGGGCAAACAGGAGGTCTTCAGTCCAGATTGGAAGGATCGCATAAATAAAACCCCAAAGCACAGATCATCAAGGAAAAGATCATTTATTCAACATTTTTCTTTCTTTCTTTCTTTCTTTCTTTCTTTCTTTCTTTCTTCTTTCTTTCTTTCTTTCTTTCTTTCTTTCTTTCTTTCTTTCTTTCTTTCTTTCTTCTCTCTCTCTCTTTC